>JAIQCU010000135.1:0-52457 GCA_022114935.1 Leptestheria dahalacensis
TACTGCCGCATGTGGATACCATTTGAAATCTGACCCGGGTTAGCGTAGCCCATCTATACAAGAACCCGTCAAAGTCAAATATAATGTAAACATATGCACAACTTGCAGCAGATAAGACAAGAATCTTTCGGTTTATGAAACTTACATCAAGTTTATTTGCAACCTGAAAATATTACATAAAGTTTGAGTGTTTATTTTATACTGTTTATTCCTATTTTTATTTGTAGGGGAAGCTAGCTAGCTAAACTATTCAACTAAGTAGTTTACCATATTGACTTCAGTAGCCGGCCCGGTTACATCCGCAATGCCCACGCCCACTTGATACTCAGTCTGTTGCCCATAAACGCCCAAAATACTCAAAATTAGAATGAAAAACTTCATTTTCGACTTCATCTCGGCCCCGTGTCTTGGACTGAAACCTGTCAGACGAAGAATGAAGTGTGTCACTTTGTTTGTAGAACCTTAAAAAGTAGCTTTTCTAATCGCGTAACGACGACAGCGATTAGATATTTGGGAATTTGGACACTTGTTTGAGAAGTATTACACCTGCTTGTTTCTGTTTTATCAGTTCATCAGTCAGCTGAGCTGGTAGACATTTTTTCAAAAGGCACACAATGTAACTGGATTTTAATTCAAAGTGTCTTAGATTTAACCGGATTTAACTTAGTGGGAATAAAGACACTGAGGGGCAGGTTAAACACGCAATGTGTTATTAATAGTTTATGTTATATTAATTAATCAAAGAGCATGTTGACAATGTACTGAAGTTCTGTATCCTAGCTAATTAATAGATTATTTAATTTGAATACCTATTCAGCATTATCTATCCACCATTAACCATTATATGAATCCCTTACAAGGATTTGAAAGTTAGTTTAATTGAAGTTAGTTTAACTAGTTATCTAGTTATTAAAACTGTATTTCAGGTTTTTAGCGAACTTTCATGATTTCGAAACTGCTAGGCAATCATCTTGCTACTCTGGCATTACACGAGGTCTTGAACCCTTTTAACTCCTCCCCCACTAAGGGGGCGTTTCCGCTTCGTGTGAATGACCTTGAGCCAAACAGCAGACGAAAATAGAATTCTCCATCCCTCCATAAAATAATAAACAAAAACACCCGCTGAATTGGACTCGTTGTGTCCTCTCCCTTGTACTTTAATTATCTGTACCTTAATAAAACCAAGTGCCAAATAATTTTATGTAAGTCACTATCACATTAGGATATTTAGTTAACTTCAATTTAACCTGTAATGTGTTGGTTTTAAATTAATGTTCATGTTTTGTTTTTGTTTTGTTTAAGTAGGATATTAGCCAAATCCAAAATGTTCCAGAAAATCAGTATACTGTTGCTCATGTGCCTCCAACTCCTGAGCGTTCGGGGCGAATTGTTCACCGCGCTGGCCGATCTCGAGGGTCTCATCGAGACCGAGTCCGAGTTGATGCGGCACTTGGAAAAGTACATTCACGCGGAGGAGACGAAACTGGAGCAGCTCCGACGCTACCTGACCGAGTACGAGCGAATGTACAACGAAGCCAGTCAGGACGTCTCGAAGTACCTCTCCAACCCCATCAACGCCTACCTGTTGGTCAAACGATTAACCGCAGATTGGAAGAAAGTCGAGGAAACCATGACGTACAACGTCGGCCAAGGTATTCGCAATCCCATTTCCGACTTTTAGTAAGAATGTGACAAAAATGTCAGCTGTAAATCAAAATTACGTATCATTTTTTCTAGCATACGTCCAGAATATTACCGAACACAAAGGCGTGTTGCGCTTTCCTTCCGACGAAGACCTGAACGGAGCCGCGGTAGCCCTGATGAGGTTACAGGATACCTACAAGCTCGACACGCAAGCGCTGGCCGAGGGTAAACTTCTGGGGCGCAAGTATTCACGCGAACTTACTGGTAATCAACTACTTTAACCCAGTTTCCGTATAAACTAAATAACCATCATGCTAATGCTATCTCCAATTTCTGTATCAGCATATCTCAGATAAGTTAACTAGTACATAACCACGCTAAAAGTATGCGACTGTCGTTACAGCGGGAGACTGCTTTGAGCTCGGTCGTCAGACGTACAACAATGGCGACCACTACCACACGGTGTTGTGGATGAACGAGGCTCTGCGCAAATACGAGGAAGAAGCGAATAAGACGGTGACTCGTCAAGACATCCTTGAATATCTGGCCTTCTCCACCTACATGCAAGGTATTCAACACAGTAGTCTTACTATTATTTTGAAATAGATAATTCTGTACTATTCATCGTTCTACCTACATGTCTACCTGTCTGTTTTTCTACCTGTCTACCTGTCTGTCTGTCTGTCTGTCTGTCTACCAACCTGTCTATCTTCGTGTCTGGCTATCTACCTATGTGTCTGTCTGTTTATCTATCCAGCCAGCTTCTTTCTACCTATGTATCTATCTATCTACCTTCATATGTAACTGCCTGCCTGTCTATGTAGCCATTTTTATCTAACTATCTACCTGTCTCCCTGTCATTATATCGACCTATGTGTCTGTTTATCCATCCAGCTAGCTTCTTTCTATCCAACTATCTATCTGTCCATCGATCTATCAATCTATCTATCTACCTCCATATCTGCCTATCCATCCGTCAGTGTAGCTATCTTTATCGAACTATCAGGGGCGTAAATTGGGGGGGTGCAGTGAGTGCGTTGCACACATTGAAGTTCGAAGTTTTCTATATACTGAACTCAGTTCAATTGGAAAAACTAAACTATCATTTTTATGTTATTCTTTAGCATTATTGCCACTGTGGCATAACAAAGGTGAAAGTGGAAATCTGTGACCTTTGACCTCAGCCTCATTTTTGTCCTCGAACTCGTTGTTTTTCCCCTGAATTCCCTTATGCGAATTGTTTTTCAAAGAACTAAGCTAATCTTGCTGAATAATATTGCATTTCGAGGTCACAAAAGTTGTATATATACTGGTTGTGCTCTTACTCAAGTGCAAGAGTGCAAGTCAGTCAAAAGCTGGCTCCTGACTTGTTCATTAGAGTCGACACTGCGAATTCAGTTTGTAACTTTTTGTGAGTTTGAGTTGAGTTGACAGCCGATACGAAGCCGATGGAAGGTGTAGAATGTCTGCTAAGCGGCAGCGGTGTTTCAGCGAATTTTTTAGTAATGTCGCTGCAACCATGTCGCTGTGATTTTGCTTCATGTGTTGAATTTATCGGGTACTTGTGAAATAAATGTTAGGAATCTATTTTTTTTTACTCTGTTTAATATGACAAGCATACTTAGGCAACATAGCCTCAGGGTTCTCGAAAAATTTTGTTGTTTGCACACATTGCAAAAAATTTGAAATTACGCCCCTGCGAACTATTTACCTATCTGCCTATCTGTCTTTCTATCTGTCTGTCTACTTATTTACCTATCCATCTGTCTGTCTATCAGTCTGTCCTTCAATCTTCCTATCTGCCTATCTGTATCTTTTGTGCCCATCTATCTACCTCTGTGTCTGCTTGTTTGTTTATCCAGCTAGCTTCGTTCTATCCACCTACGTATCTGCCTGTCTATCTATCTACCTGTCTATCTACCTAAATATCCACCCATATGTCTGTCTGTCTTTCCTATTCTATGTTATCTAACTGTCGTGTTTACATATCTATTTATCTGTCTACCTACCTATTTAAACATCCGTCTATCTATCTGCCTATTGTGTTAGTACACTAGAATAGAAATTAAACAAGACTAGATCTATTAATAACCGCAAATATAACCTAAATTTATCTTGTAACAATATCACAAAATACAGTAAAAGTCCAAAATTAATAATAAAATGTAAAAAACTTGCAGTTTCAATTAACTTCAAACAAACTTTATTTAGGCAACGTACGACAAGCTCTGCTGCTGACCAACCAACTGTTGACCATCGTCCCGTATCACCAGCGGGGCCTGGGCAACAAGAAATATTACGAGGATCTCCTTAGAGAGCAAGGAGCTTCCAGCAGCAAAAAGGGTGAAAGCGCCAGGTAAACCTATTTTAGCTGAATTGCTTTATTGCATAAAATAATCATTAAATATTGCTGAAAGAATGACGATTCCTTTTAAAGATATTACTAAAATTTATCAATAAACTTTAAGTTGGTTTTAAAAAGAACACGTCAAACAAGGAAGATTGATTATTAACTTGGCAACTTAGTAACTTAATAATAAAATGATTAAGTTGGCTATCTTGTTAAAGTCATTTATTAATTCGTACTTAACCACATGAACCATTAATCAATTATCTTTAAATTACAATGTAGTTGTTTATTTCGGGGTCTGTAATTATAATCCTATATTAGTATAAGAATAATTAAGTATGTTAAAATATATGTATATTTAATAATGTTGCTATGATTTCAGTTTGGTGGACGAGGATAAAATGCAGGCCGATCAGGAGGACTCGGACGACGAGGTTTACTCGCCGGCTTCGTTGAAGCTGAAGAAACCCAGCGACGGTCTTCCAGAGCGCGATCTCTACGAAATGCTTTGCAGGTTTTAGCCGCGGTTTTTTTGACATATAAATAATTTACCTAAATATGGATGGATGGATGGGTGGATGGATGGGTGGATGGATGGGTGGATGGATGGATAGATAGATAGATAGATAGATAGATAGATGTAGATAGATAGATAGATAGATAGATAGATAGATATAGATAGATAGATAGATAGATAGATAGATAGGTAGATAGGTAGATAGATAGGTAGATAGATAGGTAGATAGATAGATAGGTAGATAGATAGGTAGATAGATAGGTAGATAGATAGATAGGTAGATAGATAGGTACATAAGTACATAGACACATAGATACACAGACAGACAGACAGAAAGAAAGAAATAGATAGATAGATAGAAAGGTACATAGGCACATAGACAGATAGGTAGATAGACAGATAGATAGATAGATAGATAGATAGATAAATATATGGATAAATTTATAGATAGGTAGATAGGTGGATAGATGGATAGATAGATAGATAGATAGATAGATAGAAAGATAGATGGGTAGATAGATAGATAAATATACAGATAGAAATACAGATAGGTAGATAGAAAGATAGATAGATAGATAGATAGATAGATAGATAGATAGATAGACAGGTAGATATTTTTTTTTAAGAATAAAGACGGCGTACTCGAAGATGCATATCGAGTCTTGCCGTCACAAGTTCGCGCTAGGGATTGTTCGATTTAGGATTTACTAAAAGAAATAAGTTTAAGTACAAGACTACTCAGGATCAGACGCGTCGCAAGTTAGAGCAGCCTGTTTGTTTTCAGAACGAAACGCACAAAAACTTTCCACAAAGGACGGTAGTGTGGAATAAGATGTAAGGGTGGAGGCCAAGAAATCTGAAGCGCCTGAGTGGTTTGTTTCAGACTGAAACGTAGGTGTTCAAACAATGGGCAGTGGTAGATAAAATGCTCCGGTGTCTCGGATATTGCGCCGCAGTTGCACTTTGATGAGGTGGATAGGTTAAAACGGTACAGATAAGAATTCAGACGACAGTGACCAGATAAAAGTTGTGTGACAGGAAAAGGTAAAACCGTGCGTGCCATTTTAGGGGCTGATATGACAGAGGGGAAGAATTCTTTGGTTACTGCACTGGTTCGCGAGGCCTGCCATTCAACATCCCATGACTTCCATAGTGACTCTCGACAGTTTGAACTACAGAAAGACAAAGGTGCGAGTACATCGACCGGTGTAATTGTGCCCTGTGCGCAGTTTTTTGCGATTTCGTCAGCTAGTTCATTTCCAGGATGTCCCATATGTCCCGGTATCCATCTTAGAACGACCTGTTTAGCCGGTCGAAATAGCAATTTCTGGCATTCGGCAAAAATTTCGGTGACAGAGATTTTCGAGCAACAGAACTGTAGAGCTGCTTTTGAGTCGTAAAAGATGACTACACGTTCGAAGCTGGCATCTAACAGTGTCGCGGACTGCAGGCCAGTGAGAATGCCGTAGCCCTCGGCCTGGAACACTGTACAATGCGGGGGAAGGGATCCACCCTTGGTTTCAAGCACCCCAACACCCGTGGCTACCACCACACCATATCCAGATAGGTAGATAGGTAGATATATACATATCTATATATTAGATAGATGTATAGACAGTAGCTAATACTTAGATGGATAGATAGATAGAATAGACAGATATACAGATAGATTGCTAGATATAGATAAACAGGTAAATAGGTAGATCGGTGGAGTGGATAGATAGACAGACTAACAGTCAGAGAGTATACCTGTATAGAAGGTAGAATAGATACATAGATAGATAGAGAAATAGATAGACACGTACATAGATAGATAGATATCAAAACAACGCAACAATTCCACAATAACCAAAACAACATCGAAGTGGTTAACAGAATCACGGTTAGATAAATTAACTTAATTCAGATTCAAATTTTACCAGGAAATAACCCTAGGATATGAAACTATAAAAAAATTAGCATTCGAAAATCGACCATGTTAAATTAACAATTCTAACATGGACGAATTAATTACAAAATGCATTTTGTGCAATGTAGAGGCGAGAAACTAATCGACCCTGACGTGGAACGTCGTCTGAGGTGCCGTTACGTCCGTACTTGGCACCCGTTCCGCTGGTTGGCCCCGGCCAAGGAGGAGGAAGCCTATCTGAACCCCAGGATCGTCATCTACCACGACGTTATCAGCGATGGCGAGATCGAAGTGGTCAAGAAAATGGCGACGCCCAGGGTAATTTATCAATTCAAATTAATGAATTTATATCAAAATTACTCGACTAACTTTTATTGATTAACTACAAAAGATAAGTTAAATTTTTTGTTACAATATTATTTAACTGTATTTTGCTGTTTAGATTATATTAATATTATTATTGGTGCATTATTTATGGTAATTTTATTTATATGTTAATACAGTGTGTATTGTTATAAGTGTCATTCTTAGTTTAATCTTAATTGGCATGTTTGTTATGGTTACGTATGATGTGATTTCCTGTAGTTGAGAACAAGTTGTCTGTATCTCCGTACTTCCCTTGTGAAATTAGAATTGTGTTCCATTCATAAAATTATTGGATTTTTGTTGGGTGTTGTTTTCCCCGCAGTTCCGCCGTGCGACAGTGCAAAACCACAAGACTGGCGAACTGGAAACGGCGTCCTACAGGATTTCCAAGTCGGCCTGGTTGAAGAGTGAAGAGCACGATGCTGTTCTAAGGGTATTTTAAAATTTTATCTTATCCCTGGTGTATAGCCGTATTACTGTTACAGTTATTACTGTTATTGTTTTTATGATTATGACGGTGGTAGATAGATAGATAGGTAGATAGATAGATAGGTAGGTAGGTAGGTAGGTTGGTAGGTAGGTAGATAGATAAATAAATAAATAAATAGATAGGTTGTTTGGTAGATGGTTAGACAGACAGATAGATGCATAGATGGATAGACCGATAGCAATAGGTTGATCGACAGAGAGACAGGTAGGTAGATAGATTTACAAATGTAGATAAATGATAGATAGGCGGATGGATGGATAATGGATATATAAGGAAACAGCTAGATAGGGAGATAGATAGACTGAGAGGTAGATAGAAAATTATACATAAATTGATAGATAGGTGGATGGATGGATAAAGAGCTAGATAGGTAGACAAACGGACTGACAGATAGATAAATAAATATAGATATATTGATAGATAGGTGGATGGATGAAAAGATAGATAGACAGGTAAATAGGTAGACAGGTAGATAAGATAGACTGACAGATAGATAGATGAATTGGTAGGTGGTTGGACGGATGGATGGACGGATAGATAGATAGATAGAGAGATAGAGAGATAAATATAGAGATAGAGAGATAAATATAGAAAACTGATTGATAGATAGATGGGTGAATGGTTAAATAGATAGATAGATAGGTAGATAGATTACATAGATAGACAGATAGAAAGATAAATAGATAGGTAGATAGACAGATGGATGGATGGATGGATGGAAAGAAAGATAGACAGGTAGATAAGATAGACTAACAGATAGATAGATAAATGATAGACGGATGGATGGATGGATGGATAAATAGATTGAAAGACAGATAGATAAATATAGAAAATTGATTGATAGCTAGATGGGATGAATGGTTAAATAGATAGATAGATAGATATGTAGATAGACAGACAGATGGACAGATAGACAGACGGACGGATAGGTGTAGATATAGGAAGGCTAATGATTGTTCTTGTTCAAATTACCCAACAAAATACTGGATTCGTGTTGTTTAAAATCGATTAGTTGAATTCAATTTACAGTTTAAATCATCAGAATATTTCAGCGTCCGTTTGTGTTTCATGTCCGTAATTCTCCCCAGGTTGCCAGACGTGTTGGCGACGTCACTGGACTCAACATGGACACAGCCGAAGAGCTGCAAGTGGTCAACTACGGCATTGGCGGTCACTACGAACCTCACTTTGATTTCGCCAGGGTATTTCTTCAATAACATCAGTCAAAACGATAGAAATTTACCAAATAACAACTAATTAACTTATTTCGATAACATTAGGAATGAATCAAAATAGTACCCGTATGGCGATGTACAATTTATATCATTCTTAAGAACTATAGTTTCCAGATAACTTGATTGTTTAGTAAAATTTAACTGATTATAAGATCAACAATACGACATTAAGTTAAAATTACATTACAAAGTGATTAGTAAATTAAATTGATATTAGATAATACAAGAGCAACTACAGCAACATCACGTTACAATATGATTGCTACTATGTTTAATTATTGACATGTCGTTAATTGGAAATTAACCCGTAACGGTTTACGATTCCTTTGTTTTTATAGCGAGAAGAGAAAGATGCTTTTAAGAGTCTAGGCACTGGTAACCGCATTGCAACGTGGCTCTACTACGTAAGTTTGACATCAACGAGAACTAATCCTTCTCTCTTTTTTGTTTTTGTTTTCTGTTTTTATATCCATTGTCCCCGTGTGTTGCATTTTGCCTCTCGTGTCATTCGTTGACTCTGACGAACATGAAAACACACAACATTAAACACCGGAAACACGCGCGCGCGTTTGTATAGAAAGAAGAAGTGAACGCCTTCAAGGGATTAGGTTGGGGCAATAGGATTGCCACCTGGCTCTATTACGTGAGTCCTTCAAACATGCCGACCTTTGACCTTTTGACACTGCTGCACCTACACTGTACATTAACCACACACTGACACACATACTTCAACTTAATGAGGTTAAAGAGGGATTGGCAAATCTTTAATTATCGACTGGAGAATAATCGATTTTTGAAAAAATAATCGATTCTTGTAATCGATACTTAATAGATATCCAGTTTCTTTACAAGCTTTCCAACTATGTGATAGACAGCCAATCTGATCTTAATGTGATTGAGGATTCAAGATTGAGAACTTTGATCGATTCCTTAATGTTACATTCGATATTTGAAGAAAAGATCGATTCGATACTATCGATTCTTGAAGAGACTATTGATACTTTGGAAGAATTGGAAGAGAAACTTTAAATCGATTGTCGTAGAAACCAGTCGATTCTTACAGAGTTGTCGATTCTTCAAGAAGATCGATACTTTAGAAAGCAATCGTTACAAGGAATCGATTTGCGTAAAGAGAATTTGCCAAATCCTCGAGGGTGTAGTATCTGGCATCATGCTGGAACAGGTCAGTTGGAGACAGAGTGGAATTGCTGGTGGGACCAAGGTCAAAATTGCACTTAGATCGGTTCCAGTCAGTTCCAGTACATTTCCAGTACATTTCCAGTTCGTTTCCAGTCTGTTCCAGGATGATATTGACATCGAAACGGTGGAAGGTCCTTTTCATCACTTAACACTTACTAGACATTTACAATGAACACTCACTTGGGTTGGTTTCTTCAAGTTCCAAAACGGCAAAGTAGATTAGTGGAATTCACACCCTTCATGGTTTAATCTCATCGTTCTGGTTTAAGAGATTAATGATAGACGGTGATTAGTTTTATTGATTGTGCAGATGAGCGACGTGGAAGCTGGAGGCGCGACGGTGTTCCCTAGCCTGGGAATTTCACTGTGGCCGCAGAAAGGAACGGCTGCCTTCTGGTATAACCTCTTCCCCAACGGCGAAGGAAACGAGTTGACCAGACACGCTGCCTGCCCTGTTCTCAGCGGATCCAAATGGGGTATCATTATTAATTATACGTAGATACATAGAGAGGGTAGATAGAAAAATAGGCAGATAGATAGACAGATAGGTAGATAGAGGGATAAAGAGAGAGAGCAGATAGATAGATAGATAGATAGATAGATAGACAGATAGATAGATAGATAGAGATAGAGAGAGACAGATAGGTAGACAGACAGACAAATTGATAGATTGATAGATAGGTAGTTAGAAAGACAGATTGATGGATAGACAGATAGACAAGTTGACAGATAGATAGATAGACAAATAGGTATATAGATAGATAGACTGAAAGATTGATAGATAGCTAGATAGATAGACAGACAGACAGACAGATTTATATATAGATAAAGAAAGAGATAAAGGCAGATAGATAGACAGGTAGGTAGATAGAGAGATAGATAGATAGATAAACAGGTAGGTAAAGAGTTCGAGAAAGAGATAAAGGCAGATAGATAGACAGATAGGTTGATAGATAGATAGACTGAAAGATTGATAGATAGCTAGAAAGATAGACAGACAGACAGACAGATTTATATATGGATAAAGAAAGAGATAAAGGCATATAGATAGACAGGTAGGTAGATAGAGAGATAGATAGATAGATAAACAGGTAGGTAAAGAGTTAGAGAAAGAGATAAAGGCAGATAGATAGACAGATAGGTTGATAGATAGATAGATAGACAGACATATTGACAGATAGATAGATAAAAAGATAGGTAGATAAATAGATAGATAGGTTGACATACAGACAAATAAATATAAATAGGTCGATAGATAAGTAGGTAGTATCTCATAAGTATATAGACAGATTGATAAGATTGATAAATAGAAAACTACATCTATGTATCTATGGATATATAGGTAGGTAGGTAGACAGACAGACAGATTGATAGATAGATAGATACTCAGACTGACAGTTAAATAGATAGATAGATAGATAGATAGGAGGTAGATAGAGTGTATTTTACCGGCTAGTGGACCGCGACGGTGATTGAAAAATACAAACGCAAAATGCAAAAGTAAATATCATTCGGTTTGCAATTGATAATTATCGTTCTAACAGCAATGTGTATCTTAATGCGACATGTATTAGATGTTGCAGATAATACTGTTAATTTAAAAATTTAATTATTTGTCCGTTCTGAATTTAATTAATTTTAAAAATTAATTAAAATATATTCCAGTTTCTGTTTTTACATTAATTACCATTTCCTGTTATTCGATATATTCTTGAAGAACTGTATTGCACGTAATTTTTTATTGTTACTTATCTGGTTCAATATTATACTACTTTATGGTAATTAGTAAGAATTTACTAATTACACATACATATATATACACACAATTATTTTATATTGTAATTGCAATTATCCAGATAAAGTGTAACGCTATTTTTGAACTAGATTACTACTTATTGCTGTTTTAACAACAGCACTGTCTTGATAGTGCTCATTACTAGGATTTCAACACTATGGTTAAAAGTCAGAATTAGTAGTTTCTTTCATTCAGTATGTTTAGTTTATGTACGTTTATACAAGTTGGTCCATATCTTCTACTAATCTAGGTGCTTAATCATCACTGACTAGTACTGAATAAATAAGAAATATCAAAATGAATTTGGAAGAGAAAAATTTAACTCGTCTATATTATCCTCCCAGTCTCAAATAAATGGATCCACGAGCGCGGCCAGGAATTCCGCCATCCGTGCCGTCTAACTCCGGATGCCGACGCGTGAACCCAACATCTGACAGCTTTCTCCACAAACTGCTTAGTCCCCTTTTTCAACACCTATTCGACATTCTTGTTGACTTAATTTTTTTTTTCTTTGATATCCAAAGTGTTGTTTCAAGATCAATTTTCCGCTGCAATATGAATTTTTTTAAATTTCCTCCCTGGAAGTACTGGAATTTTACTGGAAATTTGACGGAAAGTGCATTCACGACAGGATAAACCAAATAAATTTGTTTAAATAGAAAAGTGCCATCTATAAACAACATCATTCTCCGTCATTTCATTTCCAATAGATGATATATATATTTTCAATCTTGCATAATAACAATTACAAATCAAACCTGCGTGTGTGTGTGTGTGTGTGTGCGAGAGCGAAAACAGAAGTAAATCCACGCACCAAAAAAAATTGAAACAGATCACATTCCACAAAAAAATCGACCCATTAAGAAGGGGGAATAATAATTAAAGTGCGGAAGATAACTCTTCCGTTAATAATATTTGTACAATGGGAATCAATGAAGATGGGGGTGGGGGGCAAATCAAACCGCTACAAACACAACCCTCTAACCCATTCTTTTAAGTTTGCCATATTACTCTCTATATCTATATATATATATTTCTTAAAAAGATATTCGCCCTTTTTTTTAAGTTAAGGCCAAAAGGTCATTTTAACTTTGTAAAAAAGTCTCCCCAAATGGCACTTCACATGTGCATATCAACATTTTACCTTTGCCGTGAAAGTCGGATCTCAGTTCTAGTATCCAATTTACAAATTGCAGTGTTTTCAGTACTAGGAGCGAATGTGATGTGCTGCTCGGCGAAATATGGCCATCTCCTTTCGTGCTACCATTATCGAGAAATCGTACGATTTTTAAATGATTTATTTGAAATAACCAATTTAATTTAAGTTTTCACGTTTACCGACTAATTTTTTAACTGTTATTTAAAAAACCAAATAACTTGGATATTGTTTTAATCTTAATTAACTACGGATTTACTCGAGATTGATATTTTCAAAGTCGAATTTATTTTGTATATCAAAATTTTTTTAAAAAATGTAAGAGTAGCACCAAAGGAGAGGGCCTCTTTCCCTTTAACTGAAGTTTTAATTTAATTCGTGTTTCGTATTCCTGCTTTCATTTCCATCGCTTTGTGAGAATAGGTGGAATCTACGGAAATTCCAAACTTGATTTGGAGCAGCTAGTTTTTGTGAATATATAAGATGGACCTTGGTGGAATTCCACATCGTTCCACCGTGGTTCAATCAGAATCGGATCCCGACTCGGACAGTTGCAAATCTTCGCTCAGCAGCAGCGACGGCATCGACAGGTGCTGCTGACCTTGTCCGTGACCTTGAACCTCTCTACGGGGCGGGGCTGGAGGCGGAGGTGAATCGACGCCATTGGTCGACAGCATGGAAACCAATCTGGAATCGGCTTCCGCATCGGAATCGTCAGTGTCGCTGGAATTGGAGCTCGAATCACTGCCGCTGGAGGAATCGGAAATGACGCCGAGCATGTCGTTCATGTCCGGCGGAGGGATGTGCTGCTGCTGCTGCTGCGGCGGTTGGGGCGGCGGTGCTGCTGGTTCGATGTCGTCCAGGTTGATGATTGGCATGGAGGATAAGAGACGCGACTGCTGCTGTGACGTCTGCGGCGAGTAGCTGTTCTTTTGCTTGCTGGCCCAGCTGGACGCTGCGAAGGAATGTTTCGGGGATGAACGGACCGGCGGCTGTTCCAGCGGGTTCCTGGGATTTAAAAAAATCATCTAAATTAGAATTTACCGCCATGGACAATAACTTTAAAATAAGTTTGATGATGACAATAAGAATAATAATTACAAAATATTAAATTTACAGAATACAAAAATTATAAACAAGGACCATAAATAACGAAATCAAATAAAACTAATACCAATTATATAATAAAATTAATAACATCAGAAATAAATAGCAATAATAAAAAAGAAATGAATAAAAGTACCGATAGACGGGTGACATGGCGGCGGGAGAGAGCGACGAATTCGGTGATGTCTTGCTGTGAAGTGGAGAGTTTTTCTTGTGATCGGGGACAGGAGACATCGCCCGAGCGGATTTGCTGCTGCCGACGGCCCTGCGGACAGAATTACACTCGTAATCAGCTTAACGGTTTGGTTCATTTAAACTTGCGTTGCTATAAGTTAAAATTGGTTATTACCACCTTATTGTTAATTTGTTATACATTATTTATCAACATGTTTTAGAATTAGAATTAGATTGGTACCAGAAGACTGGAACATTTAACGCGATTCGTAAGGCAGGTGAAAGGTAAACAAACCTCGTCTTCTTCAACTGCAGCGTCTGCGAGAGCCTCTCGAGCGTAATCTCTCCCGTACTGTGGTCGATAACCAGGACGCACTCCTTGGTGTAGGGTTTCTTGGGACCGCGGAAGACAGTGTGGGCCGTTCCCGCCCCGTCGCAGTGAGGAACCGTGACCGTGACTTCGTTGTTGGGTAGGACGTCGACCGTCGCCATCTTGGTCGTGTCGACACTGGCCGGTTTGAAATCATCTGCAATTCAATAAATCGGCACCGTTAACCTTAAACGTTGATGACGGACGTGAAAAAGCGAAAAACAGAATTACAGCGAAAGGTGTGAAACGCGAGTCCCCTGTTGGTGAAGCTCGATCCCAGTTTCAGTTCCTTGGTCTCTGAACCCAGTCCGAGCTTGTCGACCATGTTTGAGGCGAGACGGCCACTAGACTCCTAGTTGAATGCGCCTGCGACACAGTCGGAAAAGAGAAATTTTGAGAATAAATTGAAAATCAGCTTAGCCATATTGAAAGGAAACTCATTTTCAGGTCTCTTTCTTTCCGGAAAACTTTCACAATTAATTCAATTTCGATGGAAAGGTGAAATCTACCTCCTTGTAAGTTACCTCAAGATATAAATGGCCAAATGGAAATCTGCGGTTTTACAGCTGTGATATTCAAAAACTCTCGGGGGAGATTAACGGTTAAGTTGATGGGGGGGAAAAAATGGATTTTGACGTCCGCAAACGTGACCTACTTGCCCTTTTTTCTTCTGCTTTGCTGTTTCCCGTATGTTTCACTTGGCTCAGCTCAGTCAGCTGTGAGGACAACACAAAACCCCCCCGGACCCCGGACCAGATCTTGACAAACAAGGAAACCCCGGTTATTTCAGCGGAAATTTCGCTACTGTGGCGCCACCTAGCGGTCGGTTGAGTAAACTCGTATCAAAGTCGAAACGCCAAACTGGAATTTTGATGGAAAACAATTTTAACTTTTCATTCTAAATAATTCTGTTTTTTTAAAACTCAAGATCAAACAGAATTAGTAATTTTAATGAAATGGCATGAGTTTAATTTTGATTTGTTTATAAACTTCTCGTAATACAGCCCTTAATTATCGTTATTACTATTATTGGCTAATTACCTTAGCATAACCGCTATTACGTCTAAGCACCAGTATAGCAATAATAGCAAATCTATACAGTCATATCACACTAAAATATAAAATTCAAATTTTCAAAAAAGAGGGGAAAATGAGTGGTTTCTTTCTTTATAAAATTGAAGTTTCATTTTAAATAAAAACAAAGAGCACAAAATATTGCACATGTGAGTTGGACCAACAAGTCCTCGCTATACGATCTACAATGTGAGAATCAAATTACTTTGTTTCTGCGAGAGAGAAAAAAAAATCACACGAAAATATCACAGTCGAATTCCTTGCGTCATTCTTTCTTTTTTGATTCGTAGAATCTCCCCGAATTGTCCACGTACAGACGAACCCGTGATGTAACTCAGTCTACTGCGTCCGGATGGAAGAGCATCTGCCGGAAGCCCAGGGGTCAGGGGTCATGTCTAATTAAAAGCCCTAAATAACAAAACCGATTATCATAATGACATAATCAATATACACGAATAAACCGGTTAATATCCCTAAAGGTTTAATTAGCTGAGATGATTACGTCACATGTCAGCACTTGTCGGCGGGACGGAAACGGCCGGCCTTGGTCGAGCTGACGTCATCCGGCGACAATTCTTCAAAGGTCGCGCCCTCGATCTTCATGCCCCGTGACGACCTCAAACTGTAAATTGAAAGACCAATGAATAAAATTGCGAGTTCAATCAAATTATTCTAGCTTAATACTCTATTCTTATATCAATTAACAACAGTTTAAATATAACTCCGTTATTTTCCCATTCATAGACGGTTAGTTGAGCAAGAAATAACCCCCAGGGTCGAAACTGGCCGGAACGGTTCGATGCGGATTACTTTCCCCAGATTTTGATAAATCAAACAACAACAGTAACAATAATCAGATGTTTAAACCACAGGAAATGTCGTACTATTTAAATACATTTAACATTAACTTATAATTCCGACAGAATACAACCAGCAGCAGTCCATCCAACGGACAAGCTGGTAAAGACAGATAGATAGATAGTTGGTAGGTAGACAGACAAATTTACCGATAGATATTCCAGATAGTAACGTTAGTAGGTAGGGGAATAGATAGATAGACAAGCACAACAGAGAATCTTTAACTTAATACAGTCTAGAGCAATAAGAATCTTGCTGGGGAGTCGTTGATTTGCTTATTGCTCCTAGGTTTTCAAAGGTAGAGCAACCCAAAAAATACTAGGTGTAGGCCTTATAGTACTTAATGCACCTGGAAAGATTCACTGGAATCGGTTCGTTAGTTTAGCCAAAACAGAATCCTAAAAGTTACAAATTGCTTTTTTGTGCTCTTGGTTGTACCTGTCGAGTAGGGTTATCGATGACCTTGAGAATCTTGAGATTCTCGGTCTCAAATGTAAACTATCTAATCGAAATCAATTAAAACAAAGGGTCGCAAGTACCACATTAAGACTGAACTAAACGTTGTTTCTGAACATAATTCAGGTACACAATGTTGAGAAAATACCTGGGCCAAAACAGAAACAATCTAGTCGCCTTCTAGACCAATAGAAAAATGAATCGCAAGTACTCGAACCAATCAGATGGAGTTTAAAAACTATCGCTTGTTTAGACAGTACTCTGACCAATAAGAAATGAACAGAAGTATAATTCGCTCGTTTAACAAGAAAGGCTGTTTGGACCAATCGGACCTCGGACCCGAACCTACCGACTGTTCAAAATGTACCTCAACCAATCACAAAGGACAGTTGGCTACCTAGTCGACTATCAGGAAGGTTACATCACTGATAGGCAGATCGTTCTACTCTGGCCAATTATGTGGGTGGACCAATCAGAATCATCCCTTCCTACCCCGCCCCGTTACCTAAAACATAGTGCGACGTTTCAATACTTTCAATACAGATCCATCGCATCCCAATTTAAGATAACAAGGAATCCTTCAAACCCGTGCTAGGATGATTCCAGAATCACAAAATTGGTATTGCATTGAAGGTAACCGGAACCGGGCAAAACCTGTTTGTACGGTTACCGTTGAACTGGAGAATCTCTTGAGATTCTCGGTCACAAATGCAGCCATGTAACCTAATCTAATTTCACAATCAAGTCAGAGTTGGAATCAATTCCCCTAATGACAACATGAGTTACAAACTCAACCCACGTCAACAAACAAGGAGTTGAAAATGAACCGAAATGACACTGTTCGCTTGCTCTCATTGGTCAAGGTATGACGGGTGGAAGAATACCGGTTCTTCCTTTTCATTGCGATTCAAAACAGCTAACAATACCCACGGTTCTAGGAAAATCGGACGATACGATCAAAACCCGACTACGGAGAACCTACTCATCCAAAAGACTAATCTGATTTTCACCGTATTAAAAACAGATAACATCACGAGTTCAATTTATGAGACAAATTCGCACGACTGTCAGGTCAATTTCACTTTATCCAACAATTCTTTCACTAAACAACTCAAGATTCCCAACTTCAAGAATCAGAAAACTATTGCGACATTCACAAATCGTAATCGGTGTTTTTTCAACAATCTGAACTATCGGACGATTAACTGGAACTCTTTATCAGATTCTGAATAGAAAAAATTCAAATCTTTAAATTCCTCAGAATCCCAACTCCAATAATCGGAAAATTGTTGCTACGTTCACAAGTCGTAATCGGGTGTTTTCCAACATCTCTACTTTTCAACAATCTAAACTACCAAACAGTTTCAGAATATAAATCGCGAATATCCTCTTTAAAAACAACGACATCCATCTTAACTCAACATCAGAAATTCCCGATACGACAAACTGACATTCAGTCAAGACAATTTTCTCTTTTATAAAAACAATACTTGTAAAAAGTTCAAAAAAAATGCAAACTTTGCAAAAAAGATATCGATAACCTTTCTCTCCACTGGTAAAATTCAATCCCGTCCGAGACGACACAACAATTTTCTCGACAACTTTTCCAATGTTTACATTCTTTATTATCATCCAAAGGAGAAAGAATCACCCGAAACGAGGGGATATTAATAATAATAATTAAAAAAGTCATCCAGAAAAAAATAAACACTGTACCTTTTCGTTCATCCGCAACAAACCGTCGGCATACAGAATCGAACGCGAGTTTGGTGTTTTCTTGCTTGCTCATTTCTCTCCTTCAGCCCTTAATTGGTGTCGAATTTTTTGCAGCTCTTTTTTTATATATTCACCAAACAAGTGCAAACGATGGTTTTTGCTCTTTGTAACCTCTTAAATGTTAAGGTATTTGTTTCATTTGAATAAAAAGGAAAAAAGAGTTGTGGCCAATAGGAAAATAATAATAGAGAATTCAGTAAGAGGAAATATTCAACTAAAACACTTAAATATTTGCAAACTGTGTGTGAACGGACCCGCCGAGCGAGTTTTCGTTCTCTTCCATGGCGGAATCGCCGCGATCGCGGTCACGACCGTTGGCCGTCGTCTTCTGCTGCTGTTGCTGCTGCTGCTGCGATTCCTGCAGCTCGCGCATCTGACGGCGCCGCTTCTTGCTCCACAGCTCGTGGCAATCCTGCCAGGTGGGTAGTTTCGGTGGCGGGCAACTGAGATCAATATTTACAAGTTAGATAACTTAACAAAACCAACCTGGAGAAAATAACCGGTTTATGTCAAATACTAATTAACAGCAGGAACCTGGTTATACTAATTAAAGTATAATTCGGCTTAAGTTAGTTTTTCAATACCATCAAATTAAAGTTGAAAACTATACAAATTATATAATCAAACTGCACCAAGCAGTTCAAATGATTACGACACACACGGAGTACACGACAAGATATCGACAAACCACCGGAATATCCCATTTGGAAACTTAAAGATTCCCACAAGTACACCAGACCTGTATCGGGGAACAATGTATTTAACCAAGATTAGAAGAGTCTTAAAAATTAAGACGATTAAATGTCGGTAAAAATTAATTTTAACTTGATTATAATGGACCGAACATAACAATTTTTTCAATAGTACTATTTCAAAATAATTATTAAAATAGTAATAATAATAATAAGCCTGCCTTTCAGTGTTGACGTTCTTCAACCAGGGCGACTTGAGCGCGTCCTCGGCCGTGATCCTCTTGTCGGGGTCCAGCTCCAGCATCTTGTCCAGCAGATCGAGGGCTGGAGCCGGCATAAAGGCAAATTCCTCCCTCAGGCGACGGCGGTGAATCTTCTTTGGCTTCAGCGTGTGCCATAGGGGTAGCTTAACCACGTTAGGCCACACCGCCGGGCACGGGGTGCCACACAGCCTGGAGATGAGTTCCAGCTGCATCATTTCCACATTGGCCTGGAACACAGGCTTCTTCCAGAACAGCTCTCCGAGGATGCAGCCGCACGACCAGACATCGATTGAGGTCCCATAGCGTTCCTCGCCCAGGAGCAGCTCGGGCGGTCGGTACCACAGCGTGATGACTTTGTTTGTGTAGGGCCTCTGCTTGTCCTCGGCGTCGTAGAGCCGGGCCAGCCCGAAATCGGCCAGTTTGACTTGACCCTTGTTGTTCATCAGGATGTTGCTGCATTTGATGTCACGGTGGAGGAAGTTTCTGCGGTGACAGTAGCTGAGCCCGTCCAGCAGCTGCTTCATGACCGAGGCGTTGTGCTGCTCGTTAAAGTCGACGAGGCCCGACTCAAGCAGACCCATCAAGTCGTGGTCCATGTACTCGAAAACCAGGTAAAAGGAACCCTTGTCTTTGCGGAAGTCGAGCGCGTCCTGCTTGTCGGTGACAATCTCTTTCAGGTTGACGATGTTGCGGTGATTCAACTGACGCAGGATTTTGATTTCACGAACGGCCGTGATGGGGAACCCCTCCTTCTCGTTCTCCAGGCGCACCTTTTTGAGCGCCACAAACTCGGAGGTGAGCTTATCTTTGGCTTTGTAGACCTGACCGTAGGTTCCCTCGCCAATCTGTGCCACCATTTCAAACATATCGACGCAGCGGACACCCCAGTCTTTGTTGTTCTCGTGCTGCTTCTTCCCATGAATGACTGGTCGCCTTGTCTTGGGTCGAGCAGGTTGGCCGTCCCCATAAGGCGGCGGTGTCATCCCTCCCGTGTCTTCGGGACTCATGTCCATGGCACCGTAAACGACAGCAGGAAGTGGGAGATCCTTCAGCAGGCTCTTGCTTTTACGTGGCGGACTCTTTTCCGGGAGCGGGAGAGGCGGAGCGGCTTTCATGTCTGCGGGAGAAGGAGCCAACTCGGGGACCGGGATGTCTGCCAGGTTGTGGTTACTCGACGGGACGGGAGGGGGCGGAGGAAGAGGTGGGTGCGTCTCAGGTTCTCTGCGTTTCTCGTCGCCCGGAAGCGAAATCTTCAGTTTCCCTTTCTCCTCGAGGGCTTTCAGTTTCTCGCGGTTGGCTCGGGCTTTCACCAGCTCGGCAAAGAGACTCGTGTCACTTATCTTGGTTTTCGATGCCAGAGTGCGGGCTGCGGCAGAGCACGGCTGCTGCGGGTCGGGTGACTTGCGATCCCGCGACCTGGAGCGCGACTTTGACCGACGCTTTGGAGACCAGCTGCGTGACCTAGAACGTCGAGTTCGGACCGGAGAACGGGCCTGGAATACAAATCCAGCATATTTATTGAACTATTATTGAACTTAGTTATTGAAGTCGTAATGTGTGACATACCTGCGGAGGTCGCCGTCCTCTGCTGCGGCTCCTCACCTCATTCCTCTTCACCTCGTCCCTAATGGGTGATCTTGACTTGCGTCTATTCCTTGTCGAATTCCCCGGCGACAGTTCTTTGGCGTCCCTGACAGGGCGGGGAGGGCTGCTGGGCAGCTTTTTCGCCACAGCTTTTTTATTGTTCAATTTCTCGTACGCCTTCGGGGGTAATGGAGGTGTGTGCGGCGAAAGCGAAGGCTCTCTCGGTCTTGGTGGGGAAGGCGGGGTTTGAGGTCGGGGTGGTGGAGGTGGTGGCGGTGATGGCGTCCTTCTGCCCTTTTTCATAGGCGGAGGCGTTCTTGGAGAATTCTTAAAGGAAGAACCCGAGCGGGAATCTTCCCTGAACGCCCGAACCGCAGGGGGTTCGACTCTTGACGTCCTCGTGTACTTGCGGTCTGGACTGTCAACCAGCTGAACCGAGTCAGGAGATCCTCTGGTATCACGCACTACAATAATGTCATCCCTGCTACTTCGGCTCTGCACCGATGAGATGCGGTCCGACCTGTTCGACAGGAGCTCACCCGAGCTGACGGGGCTGACTTCGGGCAGCGGGGACCTGTGGCGGTGCCTCTTCTTCCTCTTGCGCAAGGGAGAACGCGAAGGTGATCGGTGATGTGAAGGAGAAGGTGACCGTTCCCTGCGTTTCTCTTTCTTCTGCTTTTTCTCCTTTTTGTCTTTTCTGCTCTTTTTCCGTGACCTTTCTTCATACTCATCTCTGGGGTCCTCTCGTCGCGGATAGTCCCAGCCTGGTCTCTCGTTCCGCTCTTTCGGTTTGTCGTTGTAAGGTTTCTTGGGGCGTACGGGTGAGACTTCACCTTCGCTCAAACTGATGCTGTCCTCGGTGATTTCTCCCTGTTCGGGTCCGCTGAAGTCCTCAGAACTGACGTCACTGTACTCGATCTGAGCCCGACTCTCCCTATGGTGATTGTCGCGGGTCGACCTCGAGTCTTTGCCACGCTTCCTCGAGTGTTTGCTCTTTCTGTGTTTCTTGGAGCGCCGCTCGTGGTACTGGCTGTCGCGGTACTGAGGTGAACGGTCCATGATTCTAGCTTTGTCTGTCAACAACAGAATAAGTTACTCTTGTAATTTTTGTTCTAATTTATAACCTGCAATGTTTTTTAAATGCTAGAGTTATCATCACTACCTTTTGAACACCGGCTACTGAAACATCATTTCAAGCGCAATAGAAAAGTTACGGTTGTCGGTGTTTACTCAATTACGGGAAGACGCCTCCCTTTTGCAGCCAGCTCTAAGTCCCAGTTTTTCAAAGGCCGATTAACGTTCAGTAAACCAGCGTTAGAAACTTTAACCACACACAGCAATGACACTATATTTAAATAATAAGATTCGGAAGATGCTGCTGACGGATGGCAATTCTATTTACAGATACAGTCAGATGTGGATAGAGTATCTTCCTTCCTCCATTTAAGACTGAAGTTGACAGTACGATAATATCGCCACCTGGCGACCCACATTTGAACTATTTTCTTTCTATAATAGGTGATACTGTTTAGTAGTAATAAATTAAAATATGTGAAAATTCTAGTCTGCAGCTTTCGTAGCATAAGTAAGACCCGAGAAATTTTATTACATCATGATTATGGGTAAACGATAACCAATCGCATCAACTTTTGATAATGTGATAGAAAATCCGTAAGTTTAGTCATGAAACATTAACAGCAGAAACTGTCCCCTTATTAATCACCTCTCCATAAAATTAAAGCACAATTAGGTATACACCATTAAAACATAATAGCATCAAAAGCCAGTCAACCTTAATGTTAGGGCGCCGTAAGTATATTGTTCTCCGATATTAACCAAAATTATGAAGGTTGTTAAGATCTTCATACGCAGGTGTGGCGTACTACGCCTACATATACAAATCGACTTGTTGATAATTACAACTAGTTTTATCGGCTAATTTATTGCTGGTTAATCCAAAAGCCAGCGAATATTATGAACAATAGCTTGGATAAATTCTATGCGCAGTATTAAAGTCGAATTGTCTAATAATAGTAATATATGTTAATGCATTTAAATACAATAGGGGGATCTGGTTTACTGAAGAAGTTGATGATATCAAAATGGTACGATTTTGATTATCTAATGACAATCGCCTGTGAAAAGCCTTATTGTCACGTGACGTATACTGCATAATGCATAAACTTTAATATACATATTTTATTAATATTATAAATAGACCCTATTGTTATGTAAAGGTTATTCACAAAAACAACCTAGATCAATCCTGTAGTATATGCTTACAAGTTAAGTTAGTATCACCCAGTTGATACTTATAGGTTGAGTTACAGTTAACTTGCATGTAGAAATATGATGAAATGATGTTGGATGAGTACTATATACGTTACATATTCATCACCGTATAGTAAATCAAAAACTGGAGAATGATCATAACACCCACAAATACGATCCTCGTATACTGCAGCAGTAGGAACCTGTATATGTATTTGCAGCGTTTACAGTGAGGCACTAGAGAAACAGCGAGGACAGTGCAGTAAGTTTTATGCTTTTGCTGATTAACTTTGGGGATAAGCATCGTTTAGTCCTAGAATGTTAAATTTGCGGCAAATGTTGCAAACCCGCACTACAGAAGGGTTACAAACACTGTCACGAGCATTGCAAACATCAAAACAAGCGAGCTTCTCATCTGAAGAGAAGATGCTTCGTTACAGTACGGATTATCGCATTGACATCGGAACAGCCCCGAACTATCCTTGCCGCAGTACATATCGTCAAGATGTCCAAGGCGTTCGCACAGTCTTGCAGTCCACTGACCTGTACAGTCCGACCTCTGTACGTTAATCGGGTAAAGAAACGTTACAACCTTAAGTAACCATGATACCATGCTTGACGACGGTGCAGACACTCTCCAGTTCAGGGTAGGGACAAGTAACCAGATACTTTTTATCCTTGACGGTGAAATTGCTACACGCACCGAAGCTGTTGAACTTGTCCATCCCGAAGGTACTGTTCATCTGGTCGAGCCATACCTTCGCTAGGAGCATATTCTTGCCTTCGTTATAGACAGGCCCTGGTTTGCAGACATGGCAATCCAATGCTATCACAGTTCAAAGGTCGTTAAAAGTTCAAAACTATACATGTATCAACTTTGGCTGTATACCTGTAACAATAGTGAGGTAAGTGCTGGTTACCCAAATTACCGAATGCAGCATCTTAAAACAAGCGCCCGACCCGCAGCGGCCACACACGTTAAGGACTGGTTCAGACAGAATACTACAGCGCGAAACCCATCGTAATTCCTTATACACAGCACCCAAGTGATATTCGATTTGCTATCAACCGGTCGAAGTTAAGCTTTTTCTTCACGAGCTATTCGATCGCACTTTGACGTCAATCATGTACCTATAATAACCATGCGTTTTATATAGCATATCAATATATGCAGGGGTGCTGACGCCGTTCCCACACATGTGACATCGATGCAGAGTTCAAGGCTTCACCGCATGTACCGTTTAACACACAAGTTTTGACCAAAATAGAACGTCTGGATATACTTTAGAACGACGTGTATTGAGTCAGGATATGAAGTATTACGACGGTTGTTATTAAGAGTTCAGTATGAGTTTCTGCACTTGCTGTTGCTGAAGTAGGTGATACGGGATGTTTTTCGACTGGTTCCATTGTTGTTACTTCGTAAATCTTGATCACTGCAGGCTGAGAGGATGACTGCAATGTCGTCTGCACCCTAGGCGTGCTGGCGGGTGGCACAGGGTGCTCCATGTTGCAACGGTCGCTCAGGCAGTAACAGTATTGAACGCCATTGGCTATTTGGCAATCATCCGCTGGGACGGTTGAACAAGTTTTTGCCGTCCAAGAACCTGTCCAGATGAATTTGAATTATGCAAAACATTCCCACAAGATCAAACGATAGCTAAACTGTGACCCCAAAAGATGACATATTGAATAGAAGTGAAAAGACGTGTAAGGCGGGGTCCCCTGTGCAGGGGACATATACAAGGATAAAGCTTTCGCATACTTAAAATTACTGTGGTTATCTTCCCACTCAAGGATTATGTGAGCTGGATGGCAATAACCTCAATTTGGAGTATACTGCATCTCGTTACACAGTCTGTAACAAGGGGTTTGCAAGTCCACGTGAATGTGATCGAGTTGTATTCTCGGAATTTTATAGGTTTTCCAAGGGATTTGGGGATTCTCTGAGATTTGTGGAATTTTCAGGGATTCTTGAAGGATTCTTCTTCCAGATTTGTTTGAGGTTTTGAGGATTTTCAGCCTCGGTCTGTAATAACGGGCAACAACTGCAGGAAACTGCATTCATGCATTTCCACATGTATATATTGGCAATTCGTAACGATGCCGAATGCTAAACTACTAAAGATTGCCAACCTGCATTCTGTGTATTATGTAAGCTTACAGTCCGATTTTGATTCGTCAAGTGAAAACCATAGCATTCTTGTAGGAATGATCCTGAAGTCCTGTCTTTGCGCAAACAGAAAACCAAACACTGTTGTACCCACCAGCAAAAAAGTTCACCTTTTTACAGCGTCTATACGTTATACTCTTTGCAAGTAAACATCCAGCATTGGAGACTACAAACAGAGACCGTAGCAAAACAGTGCAATCTTTGTGAAGTATACCGCCATTTGTTTGTTGTAAACAACAACAACAAGAGCTGGTTCAATTCAGTAAGCAGAACCACGCGTGGGTACGACTATCACAGGATGTCCGCCATATTGCGCGCCCCCAGCTTCATCTAAACTGCCTAGGATAACTCTATAACAATCTGGTCAATCGATGAGATCTTAGGATACTAAAGATCAGCTCAGGTGCATGCTATATCCGCCATCTTGTGTGGCACCGTAATGACCCCGCTCACATTGCAACGAGCCAATAACTGTGTACATCAACGATCACGTGTTACGAGCGGGTCACAGGGGCATAACCGATTGATTTTTCACCAAGACTTACAAGCACCCATTGACCTCCACCTCGTAATATGTAGCAACGCGGCCATAGAGACTAATGTTGTCGCCTTGCGCACTGCAATGACGTTATGCGGATCCTTGCCTGTTTTCTGTGTTTGACATCCCATGCTGCCATCTGGGCATTTTTTCACAAGCTCGTCCTCGTTTTGCGGTGCCACGCTGCCGCAGGTAGCCAAGGCATCTCCAGAGAAAGCTTCTTTGATCTCTTCAGCAACGGCTCCGTTGTCTTCACCGGGAAGGCATACGACACAATGAAGAGCTCCAACTGCGGGACAAGCATTCCAAATGTAAATTTATGCAAGTCAGCGTATCTTTCTTTAATTTTTTTTCCTATCTCCCCCGTCCCTTTCTCAAAACCTCCGGCTCCGGCGAGAAAGACACCCGGGTTCAATCTGATTAACTCTGTTATTATAGAGTCAAAACCTGTTTTTTCCTTTTGAATGATCCTATATAGACTTATTGTCGACGATAAGAATGTAATTGAAAGTCTGAATATTTGGGCATAGACTCACCTGGTCTGTAAAGCAATCCTAGTGAAATCAGGCAGAGTACTCTGGAAATCACCATGTCCATGTTTGTGAGTAAACACAAGTGCGAGATATAGATAAACCGCGTTGTGGGGAGAACGGTTGTATACAACTGCACCTGCCCGAGTCCAAACTTGAAATGCGTCCCACTTTATGGTACTGCACAATGGGCGATTATAACTTCACGGAGAATAACAATAAAAATATAAAATATTCAAGTCAGGATGAGAGTTTACTACTCGTTTAAGAAGATGCGATTTTCACGAAACTATTTCCTATTTTCCTAGGGTTCTTCACCCCATAGTATAGCGGTTACTTGGTACTATTACACTTAATTAACTAAATATGGGATTATAATGAAACCTATAGAGGTAATTGAACTTCCTGTATGAGAAATAGTTAGCTTGTTTCAGCCGTTTTTACACTGCTATCCCCATATCTCGGTGGAGGAATCGTGGTATGTGAGCCCATACAGGATGGAATAGTAAACGCCAGCACGACAAAACATAAACAGTAATCACATGGCGTGACATCCCATATCAGCTTCCGTTACCCAAACACCCAGCACAACACACACATTCCGAAACATTCATCTTCCACTTACTCATCTCTGTCAATAAATTAACCCGATGCAAAAACCAGTCAGCCTGCTGAATTATCCCTGGTTCCTCAAAAAGTTCAGTAGGTGATTCAGCATGCTGGTTACCGAGACATCGGTAAATTTACCTACAATCTTGTACTGTACCAGAAGTATTCAGCATGTTAACCAGCAGTAAAGCAACGGTAACAATCGACGACCTGGATTTTGCATCGGCTATTCTCCCAACTTATCAAAAATAGACGGTGATATTCTTAATAAGGGCTGGTAACTTTTGTATTGTATAATTCAATCAAACAACACGGAATCTTTGCTTTTTCTCCTCTCTCTCTTCAAAAAAACAAACATAAGTGAAAGTGACATAATACATACACACACGGGAGCCTCGAGATGGAAACCTACAGAAACATTGAGGATATACCGAAACATTACCAAAAAAAATTAAAATTTTTATCCCAAACGAATCAAAATGGAAGAACTTGGACAAAATTTAAGTACAGAAAAATTAAAAAAAAAATAAAAAAAAAGCCCTCGGTAAAGATTACAACTTGTCGCGATGCACTTTGGCACCTCGGGAATTTCAAGAGTAAATGGGAGGGAACTTGTGCAGCATCTGATTCATTGAAAAAGAGACAAAGAGGGAAAGAGGCTCGTCATTTTGGGTAAACGTATTGCTGTACAAAAGAAGAACACCGCAGGGCACGAGTTTTCGTATTTAGCTCACGTGTATCGTAGTTTGTAAATGTGCTTCAAACTAACTCTCTACATTATGATTTGTAATTAGAGGTAAGCCATGTTAAACCCTCGTAGAGTCCGTCACCTGTCGATGCGCAGGCGGGCTGCACATACCAATTACGGTCGCGGATTCGAGTCAGGCCCAACTTTTCTTGTATCTCGTGCGGCTTCATCGCTATCAAATGAGTAAATGTAATGAATTGTTTACTTCCTGTAATCGTCTTGCTGTAATAACAGGAATTCCATGCATAATTGTTTTAAAATAATTCATCAGATTATTTTCAGTGTTAATTGTACTCGGTGATTGTTAATTAATGTTACTATTTATTAATTTCTGTAATTTGTTAGTACTTTCTACAAAATATTATTGATTCATATTCACGGTCATTCGTTCATTCAGTTCCCATTTTTTACTATATTACGATTACATAAATTTAAGATTTAAATTCATTTAAACGATTACAGGCTTAAAACTGTAACGCAATATTTTTACACAGTTGTTTAGTCTTAGTCCTTGATTTATTGCTGCTATTGTACCTCTTACTAGTAATTTAACTATTATTATTTACTACTTAATTTTAGTATTCGCAATTGTTATTATTCATTCATTAATTTTGCTACTATATTTGTAATTACGTAATTTCTTTTAATATTATTATTTATTTTTTATTATTTGTTAATTTAATTCAGTGTTGTATTTTTTTACGGTCATGTATATCTTCCCGTCAGTTATTTTACTGCCTTGTAGATATGTCCTATATCCAATATCTCAGTTTTAAGGCTTACTTAAGTTCTGTTATGAAACCACGTAATAAAACGGGCCCATCATTAGCCTTAGCGAGAGATACGAGTGATTACAATAGGTATACCTTCAGGCAGGTCCTGCTTGTTAGCAAAGATAAGAATAATGGCGTCCCTCATTTCTCTATCGTTTATTATGCGGTGAAGCTCTTGACGTGCCTCGTCAATACGGTCCCTATCCGCACAGTCGACCACAAAAATGAGACCCTGCGTCCCCGTGTAGTAATGTCGCCACAGCGGTCGGATTTTGTCCTGTCCTCCGACATCCTATTTTAGCAATCCATCGTTATTTACTCCCACGTAAGCTTATTTTTCAGGTATCGGGAGTGACTCACCCAAACGTTAAACTTGACGTTTTTGTACGTGACCGTCTCGACGTTGAACCCGACGGTAGGGATGGTCGTCACCGACTGACCGAGTTTGAGTTTGTACAGAATGGCTGCGGGACGAAACAAAATGACGAAACGCATTAAAATCTATACTGAATTAAAATACTTGTCTTTCCCGCAGCATCGAGCCCAAGCATGAGTATCCTCATCTCTTTATTGCCAAAGATCTTGGAGAGTATTTTCCCCATCTTACAGAATCAGCACACGGTCAACAGTCTACCTGTAAAGGAAAGAAACATGTCCGTTACCTCGTATCTCGACCCGACGAACCGACTAAACAAGCACAGGTCACGTTTCTACGCCTCGGGTTAAATTTCCGAGCTTAAAAATAGGATTAGAATAGAAATAGCTTGATTGAAAGGACTATGACCACACAACATAAAGAAAGGAAAACACAATCTAGGACAAACAATAAAATATCCGGTGTCGTATCCACCCACCATTGCCTGCAAATCAAAAAAAGATAACAAGCCAGTTTGAAGGTTTATACTTCTTAGTATGTTATTCAGTCAGTTGGCGGTTTTAGAAATTCAGCTCGATAACAGCGTTTCCCTTTAAAGGCATGATCCAGTGTAAGTTGAGCAGAAGACGGCGGACATGAGCGGGAAAACTAGATTACCGCGGGAGCAGTGTACAGTGTAATGAATATTCAGTTTTTCCTCCCGACCGGATTTTCAAACGGACTCTAAAGGCACCTGTCACTTGGCGACTGCTTCAAACACTCATCGGCTTTTCCCTAGCGTCAGCAGCCGACACAGATGTTCGAATTTAGTTCGTCGTTGTACCACTAGGTGGCGCTGTGCATATATTTAACAAATTAACACGACATAAAGCAACGATGTAGTAGATAGATATTTAAATACTTTACCTATTTATAATAATATAAGAATTATTAATGCATGTCATCCTTTTTTCATTTTCTGTGGTACTGATATCAGGATCAGGCATTGAATGACGTTAGCATTTGGCTTGCAATTCCACACTGCGATTACGATTTGACTTTTTGCTCGTATATTTGTCTTAAAATTTAAATTGTAAACTAAAGTGTAAACTATCGTATGCTCTTCACGGATGGTGAAAAATGACCTGCAATCCAAACCGAAGTTATACTGTACAGGAAGAAAGGGAAATATATAAGCTGTAGATATTTACGATTGCTGATTTTCTTCACTAGAAATTCAGTCATTTCCGTATGTGTGCAAGATGCGGTTTCCTATGAGGTTTTGAGGCTTGCTGATAAAAAATCAGGCTGTTGAAAAAATCAATTTGTTACTATTGTTGGTCTAAACAATAACTTCTCTCGAATGTATACATGTGACTTATAATCTATCTATCTATCTATCTTTCTATCTATCTATCTATCTATCTATATATCTATATATCTATCTATCTATCTATCTATCTATCTATCTATCTATCTATCTATCTATCCATCTATTTACCTAGCTATCTATCTATATTTGTCGACTTGTACTATTTAGCTCCCCTACCTACCTAACTACCTATGTATCTATCTGTCCGTCTAACTATCTATCCGTCTATCTGTCTGTCCATTCGTGTGCATGTCTGTGTAACCAATCATCTATATATCTGTCTTTCTATCTACGTACCTACCTATCTATCTATCCATCTATCTATCTATATTAACGTCTTTTGTTATAGCTATTCAAGTCTATTACAGAAGAAAATACATAGAAGCCTTTTGAGCCTTATGGAGAGTCACGTGACGTGACGTCACAATACTCTACTTAAAACACACTAAAAGAATCTGTTGTAAGTATTCTATCCTCATTCAACTAATATCAACAAATACCTTAGCTTTAATATCGCCATCCAAGAAAGAAACGTCAAGTTAATCTGTGTGAATACGAAAGAATAACCAAGATAAGGTCACACAGATTATGATGCTATTAAACAGTCTTATGAATGGGTGGCGCTCACACAGCACCGGCGCGGTTTATTTCCCATTCAAAAAACCTCTGCTGTGCCAAGTCATAAAAAGCCAAAAGGGCGAAAGACCTTTTCCTTATATATGCAACACTCTTTTACCATTCTTTCTATTCTACTCTTTTCTATTTTGTTATTTTCTTTGAGGTTGAGTGAAAAGATAAATCAAGCACGAAAACACGTAGACAGAGGAAAGAAGGCGAAATGTATACGAGTGAAAAAAAGGAAACGCTTTTCCTTGCTTTTGCACGCAAGGCCCCTCTTTGGCCAAAGTACAACTTTCAAGTGGTTGCTGTCGCCACTGTAAGAAAAACACGACTGTGATGGTTCAACAAGCATTAGAGACTTTGAAATTGCAAAACTCGTGACATGTAGAAAGATGTTTATTCATATTGTAAAAGAAAGTATTCAACTTCTGGAATAGCAACTATGAGTGTAATTTGAGTAACTAATCTAATCTAACTTAGTAATGTTTACAGTTAAAAGTCAGTTGGAATCGATTCCTCAATACGTTAAATGAGACTCAGTCAAAGGATGTTATAAACAAGGAAATATATGGTAGTGGAGAATTCTACAAGTCATAGCTTTTCAAGGCTTTTTAGAGAAGGTTTTCCCAAAGTCACTATCTTCTTCAGCATGGCATAAAAGGGCTCTTGACCAAACCGTCAACTTTTCTATCTTAATTGACGCCCTTTGTGTTTTTCGCGTGCTATTTGTCTTTTTCCACTTTCAATATTTAGACAAAGTTCGAAAGCTGTGCAAATGCCATTTTCTCTCTTTCACTTGTGATGCAGTGTAAGTAGTCCTGAACTACTGACAGCTGAGTTAAGATACATTATGATTGATGATTAGCAATAACTAACAATAGCTAGTTATAGCTAAGTATCAAGTAGAGATAACTATATTTAACTTGGAGAAACTAATTCTTATTAACCATAATTGACCAATGAACGAAGTAATTAAACCTATGATTAACTTATCTTTTTAATTAAATTGAATGATATAACATCTAAATAACTGTACGACCTATACAGCTAAGTACGTAACTATCTAACTATTTTAGTAACTACTATAATTATCGAAATACATAACCGTCTAACTATCGAACGATCTAACTATCCCCATTATTTATACATTCTAACTTTACTAACTTTACTAACTTTTACTAACTTTACTAACTTTACTAACTTTACTAACTTTACTAACTTTACTAACTTTACTAACTTTATTAAATTTACTAACTTTTACTAACTTTACTAACTTTTACTAACTTTACTAACTTTTGCTAACTTTACTAACTTTACTAGCTTTACTCACTTTACTAACTGTACTAACTTTCCTAACTTTACTAATTTTACTAACTTTACTAACTCCACTAACTTTACTAACCATAATAGCTATACGGACTACAAGTAACTGTGTAGGTAACTTGCAATTAACTATTAATTAACTATACTGTCAACCAAATCAATATCCCTTGATTAAAATTCATCAGCGGCCATTAGAATACGATACTGAATACTACGTCATCCATTGGACCAAACCCATTTTTTTGCTGCCGAGGTTTTTCCAAGACGCTCACCGTCAAGTTCCCGACCCCCTGCGGCACCTTCGCAGCACCACAGCTTTTACAACGTTGGGCCTTAGCAAGTTTTTGAGTCGTTAGAAAAGAGCCAGGTATGAGATAAAAACCTTCACACAGTCTTGTGGGCTTCACAAGGAAAGATAGAAACGCGTCGTCTTGCTAATCAACGAGAAAACAGGGGAAAGAAAGCAATGCCCGTTAGTTATTACGATGAAGTGGCTAACGTGCGGAAAATGTGCCAAACCTGCCGTCTTCTACTGAGGTGAGTTGAGAATTTATTCCTTTTAAAGTGATTGTCATTATAGTGTATCATAAAAGATATATAAATAGATAAATAGATAAATAGATTAATAGAAAGGCAGGTAGTTGGACAGAGAGGTGGATGAGTAGACAGAGGGTAGGCAGATTGATAGATAGAAAGATAGATAGAAATCTAAATATATAGCTAGACAGATAGTTTTTACCTAAACAGATAGAACAGTTACACAAATAGCTAGATAGACAGCTAGACAGACAGATAGATAGATAAATAGATATATAGATAGATAGATAGATAGATAAGTAATTATATAGGTAGATAGATAGATAGATACGTTGATAGATTGGTATATAGATGGACAGAAAGACAGACAGATACATAGACACATAAATATAGATAGATAGATAAATAGACAGATAGACAGACAGATAGATAGATAGATGGATAGATAGACAGACAGACAGACAGACGGATACAGACAGACAGATAGATAGCTAGTTAGCTAGATAGTTAGATTATTCGCAATTATCTCTGCAAATATATTGGACATTAATTGACCTCTTGATGCGAGATTCAACATAATTCTTTAAGTGCTGCATTTAAAATTTAAGATTCCAAATTATTTTATATTTAAGATGATCATATACGTTGAAATTGAATCTGAAATCACATATAAAAATTACATTCATCAATTAACCAGAAATGCTACTTAGCAATTCATCCTTGGTTTAAGTTAACTTTAGTATTTACTAACTTTATTTATACAATTTCCGCTTCGTGCGTTGGGAGTTAGTCGACCGGGAAAACACGCTTTCCGACTTGATAGCAGTTATGGCAGGCGAATACCAATTCACTGTTGTTAAGTCTGAAAAAAGTCAATAAAATTCCCATCTCATTTACTTTTATTGAAGTTTTATCTCGATTATCGATAAACTGACGATGAAAAGGAATGAAATACACCATCATATTGACTTATATATTAATTAGTATTAGCGCACAATAACCCGATATTATATTCTTATAAAATCCCAATTAAGTAACTGATTAAACAATATTATAATATGTTGATAATTATTAGTAATCGTCTTGAACTTTCCCGCGGGGGTTAGGTATAAACAGCGACCCTGGAGGTCATAAACCTGAAATTCTGCAGCAGATTTATACCTCGGGGCTATTCGTTAACATTACCGCATAACACTGTTACGTAAGCATGTGCAATATTCCTCTTGCTGCACCGAAAAGATCCGCATTCTAGATTCCTCTATCGCCCTATCAACATTTTATAATATTATTGTATCAAAATAGTAACAATTAAATATTACCAGGCTATTAATTAATTTTCATTTAGGTAAAGATAACTGACTTTTAATAACAGATGTAAACCTACATAAGTATACAATATAATTACATAGGACTAAATCAAGTTACGTTTTTACTGCAGTGTTTAATTTAATGTCTATAGTTTGATCATAGTTACGCAGAAATTACCCTGTGATGATGATGACGTAATGGGAGACAGTTATCCTAATAACGTAATAGTATTGAATTTAAGTTATTTTAGCTAATAGAGTTAAGTTAATATTAAGTTTAATTGTTGTCGAAAACCAATTATAGACATTTATCTTCAGTCTACTGTGTTTTACAAACAAGTTTGAATTTCTGGTTTCTCGAATTTTTAAAATCTCCTGTCTAGTTTATTTGGACAAGTTATAAAAAAACAAATCTAGGGTTGATTAGCATTTCAAAAAGGTTTCTAATTAAACGCGAAAGGAATCGGTAAAAAACTGGAATTTCAGAATACAGATGTTTTGAATTAATTAATTATGAAACATACAACTTAAATTATCATTAACTGATATCGAAATTGACTTAGACATAGTCTAAAGACTTACTAATTTGTGTTTATCTATCTATCTGTCTATACAATTTAGCTACTTGTTTAGCTGTCTAACAAGCTATATAACTAGCTGACTGGCTGTCTATCTGGCTGTCTATCTATCTACCTGTTTTTATATCTACCTATCTATCTGTCTGTCTTTCTGTCTATCTATGTTTCTATATATCTGTCAGTCTGTCTATCTATCTATCTATCTATATATCTATCTTTATATTTATACATGTATGTCTATCTATCTGTTTATCTATCTATCTATCTATCTATCTATCTATCTATCTATCTATCTATCTATCTATCTATCTATCTATCTATCTATCTATCTATCTATCTATCTATCGATCTATCTATCTATCTATCTATCTATCTATCTAGCTATCTAGCTATCTATCTATCTATCTATCGATCTATCTTTATATTTATACATATATGTCTATCTTTCTGTTTATCTATTTATCTATGTACCTGTCTATCAATCAGTCTATCTATCTCCCCATCTGTCTATCCACCTAGAAAGTATTGTAAGTCTTATCGTATTTAAGTAAACTGTATATTCTCGTCGAATAGATTTTTTTAATACATCGAGTTTAAATAACATAAACTATACATAAAACTCTAGAAACTAGAAACTCTTTAGAAATTCTAGAAACGGTTCGGGAAAGTCGGCTAAAAACTCGTTCCATCCATCCTTCTTTCATTGTCCAGGGTCAACCTTGGACAGTGTAATTCCTCTTCCGCAGTAAAAAACAACTTCGTCTTTATATCTCGTTTAGCGCTACAGGCTTTGAAAGCCTGATGAAGTTGAAAAACCACTTTTTGCTGCTTTGCTGAAACGGACTGATCCTCGCAGTCCATGTTTATCCAGAACAGTGGGAGGAAAAAATTATGACAACGTCCACCTTAAACTTACTTTTTCATAGAGCTAATGGTTAATTGTACGGCTTAACTAATTTAATTTACCCGTACATACCATTGATTACTATTATGTAATTAAAGCGAATTTCAACGAGTTAACTCGTAAGCCTTGTAAGTTTAGCCCTAATTCTATATTCTCTATAGCTTTGACCTATAGCCGTCAAATATTTGAATAACGGTCCACAATGGAAGGACCATTCTTATTGATTATAACTTGACTTTAACATTTAAATAATTAAAGTTTTGCTTGAAATAGTAGAACTGTGTGTTTCTTGATAATTAAAGACTGGAATTGTTAATTATACTGCAATTAACAATTTGTAGTTGAATATGAAGTAGATATAGTGAAATTAAATATTCAGATATGTAATAGATCTTTTAGTATTGTTAATACTTACTGACTACTGATAAGTTGTTATGCTAACTAGTATATACTAGTTGGTACTAGTCGATACTAGTGTAACTTGCTGCATACTCTGAGAGTGAATCAATAAAGAAATGCCACGACAGGTTTGACGTAAGAAATGATTGATTCTATGTTCTTCTTGCAAATACAATTTCTTCTGTGTATCTCATCTACTTTCGAAACCTGTTTGCCCACCTGAAGTTTTCACCGGGTAACGGAAAAAGCGTTGGTACTTGACGCGGGTACATTAGCCCGCATTCGAATCTATGTGATAAAGTTGATTATAGGTTTTATAGTTGAATACTTGTATTTGCCACCTTGGTCAAAAGTCATGCGTGATTCTTAGATTCTTACCGACGTTAACAGTTGAGTAGTATGTCTCTCAGCTAACTTTCGTAAAAAATACTCCATCCATCCATCCATTCATCTATCTATCTGTCTGTCTGTCCACCTGTCTATACTATCTATTCATCTATCTGTCTATCTATGTAAATGTCTATCTATTTATTTTATCTATCTATATACCTGTATATCTATCTAACTATCTGTAAGGCTGTCTATTAAATTTCTCTGTCCCATCTATCTATCTATCTATCTGTCTGTTTATCTGTTTATCTGTCTATCTGTCTATCGTCTGTCTGTCTATCTATCTATCTATCTATCTATCTATCTATCTATCTATCTATCTATCTATCTATCTATCTATCTATCTATCTATCTATCTATCTATCTATCTATCTATCTATCTATCTATCTATCTATCTATCTATCTATCTATTTATCTATCTATCTATCCATCTATCTGTCTGTCCGTCTGTCTGTCTGTCTGTCTATCTATCTATCTAACTATCTATAATCCAACTACAAGGTTTCAGTTTCACAGTTGAATCTTCGTTCAGATGATCGACATTTTCCAGCGTTACTTGTGTAATTGGATTAAAAAAGATTCTCACGCGTGAATGGACATCCGGAAGCACTCTTGTTACATCATTAACCTGTATATCTGCTTTTTCGAAAGCTAATCAATTAAAGCCAGTAACGCACACGCCATTCGCAAGTAGCTTCAATTACCTTTCACCACGATATACTCTGCAAGTTATAAAAATGCCTTCGTAACTGTGCTCGTTGGCAGCTTCAAAACACTGTTATGATATTCATTCATGTGATGTTTGATTACAGTCAATCTAATTACAGTCTTAATTGAAAAGTTAATATCCTAATGACGTTTTCAAATGGAGGCACTCATTCATTAAACGGCGATGACAAGATAAGTCAATTATTTGCTTTTGTGCCACTGTTTGTTTTACCCGAGATAAACGGAACTTGATGACTTTTGACCATTATAGGCGCTAGATTGTACAAAGTAAAAATTTCACCGCTGTCGCAACACCGATATTGTTGCAAAACAGTTGATTGCGTAATGCTTTCAGCTACGGTCAAATAACCATTGGATTTGATAAATTACTAGGTGGTTATCTTAGTAGCTTTCCATGTATCATAGAGCAATAGTTTTGGTAGAGTTCAGCTCTTCTAAATGGCAATTCCCTTAAACGGGTTTTGCTTCAAACTGCTTGAGAACTTAGATTGACTGTTTAAGATCCTGTTAATTGTAAGTTAAAGTGATTCAATGCTTCTTTGTTAAGTATAGATGGAAAGGCAGCGTTTACAAACTGTTATGGAAGCCGGTACTGGTCTACTTCATCAGCTACATCGCCTTGGGACTTCTCTACAAGTACGCACTTGATCCCGGCTCCCAAAAGTGAGTTAACTCTAATTACATTCAACTTAAATATGCTCAAGTTTGGTGTTAAAGTATAGAGTAAACGTTACATTCATAACGCAGGGTTTTCGAGAGAATCTGCCTGTACAGTGCCAAGTACACCGACTCCATTCCAGTGGTACTGATGTTGGGTTTCTTTACTGGAACGGTGATGCAGAGATGGTGGGCAGTCTATGCAGCCATTCCTGGAACAGGCAAAATCATCACGCTGGCAACGTTCTACATGAAGAGGAACAATCCCGAAGTAATATATCTATATTGTTAATCTAACTTAATTAACTCAACAGGAAAACTGTACTTCCAGAATTTAAGTACTGATCAAAAATGGTAAAATTAAAATACAAATTAAAGTACCTATATTAAAGTAATCCTATTATTCTTTGAACTTAAAGTTACGGTTAACATTTTGCGGTTATAAAAGGCTACCGCATGCATCCGGACGTTAGTACGCTTCGTCATCCTCGGCTGGATGCTGTGCATGAGAAACGTCTGCCAGCCGTTACGTAAAAAGTTCCCCTGCATGAAGTCCATTGAAGAAGCAGGTATTCATTCACATAGATATAGTATCCCCAGTGCAAAAGAAAAACAGCAGGTCCACCAGCAGTTCCACCAGCTCTGGTTCCAGTCTGGTTGCTTATGGAGGCAGGAACTGCTGGAACTGTTGAATATTCGCCCAAATCCAGCAGGCAGACGGTTAGCAGTATAGGTTTACACTGGATACATTGTAATTTCTGGAACCCAGGGCTGTTACTGGAACATGAAAGAGAGATCCTGGAACGAGTGGAGAATCAAGACAACGGGGTACATGTCCTATCAATCTACCCACTAAATTGGGCCATGCTGCTGATTCGAGATGCCAGGGATCGATCCTACTTTGAAAGCCCGCAGGATAGCGGCAAAGTACTGGACGGACTAATGGCGCTCAAGAAATCCTGCTCGACGGTTCTCAAGTTCCAGATTACCAGCATTCCCCTGTCGTTCATTCAGGTGATACCGTATGCCCATATCCATCAGTATATTCATGACGTTTCTGATGTACACAGGCTGTGACGATTACAGTTCACTGTTTCGGTGTAGTAAGTCTGATGGGAAGACAGTTCGTCGATATTGCTAGAGGAGAAGCCGGTAAGATCCTCGTCCTGGACTGCTTCTTACCCGTACTACCCGCACTTCAGGTAGAACATGTTATATTGTATTGTCTTGCAGTTATAATGTTATCCTTAACTCTATATAGGGTAGGTAGATATTGCCATTAACTTTAACCGGGTTTACCTGCTAAAGTCCTGCTACATTTAGCAGTCTATCTTAAATGCTGCAGCGTTTGTTTTATCATTGCAGTATCTTTTAGGTAGAGATTATGTCAAGTTTGTTACAAATGAAGAGAATACCAGTCGATATAGTTATGATATTGTCAAATAGATGTCAACATGAAGGATTCTAATCTTGCAAATTGGGTAAATCGTTTTAAGCCAACTAACTACTAAACTAGTAACCTGCTTTTATGACATCTTATAGTACCTCGCCTACTTGTCGTGGTTGAAACTGGCCGAAGTAGCGGTGAATCCCTTCGGTGATGACGACGACGACTTCGATGTAGTCACCCTCTTCGACAAGCATCTCTACGTAAGCACCTCCACTAGATAATCAAATCACCATTTTGAATTAACCAATCAATCTTTTCAGCAATCAGTTATGCAACGAACACATTTAAGTTAAAATAGAATTGAATTGAAGTATGATATTCATTCATGTTGTTATTCCAGTAATCCAGTTTGTAGCTGGAGACGAAAGTTAAGTGTTTCCACGTTATGTGAAAACTTGATTCAAAACTCTGATCTCCAACAGATGGTTGAAGAACTCTACAAGATGTTCCACATGAATATTGACAATCCGACAGCTGTAAGCGTCAAGAACGTCAACTACACCAAGGTAAATTAAGCAGTAACCTTCACTTGCTTCCATCTTTATCAACCTTTCCATAAAAGTTAATTTGACGTAAGTTACATTCAAACTTGATGTACTAAGAATAAGGATTATTATGTAATGTAGTATACAACTGAAACTATCATTCTGGTTACATTTCCATCGTCTTTTTAGTTTCGCCTGCCTGGCTATTCGCCACCACCCTACGAGGATTTGAAATTCATCGTAAGACCACGTAATTTAGTTCTTATAACTGATTCATTAATGTTTAGTTCGTGTATTGCAGGATGATGTTAACGAAACGACTCCACTGCACTGAAGAAAAACGCACACAAAATCTCTCTTCCATATCTTTAAACAAGTTTACGCATTCCGAATTAATGTGTTTAAAGCCCGAAAATGTTTTTATACAACGCATAGAGTTACACTCAACGTGGAAACCTACTTCTACCGCCTAGGTTGCATCAAATAAAAATGTTACAAAGCAACAAATGTTGAAATGAATTAAACATCTTTAGTTGCGAATTCTGTTCCTATTGGGATAGAATGGAATTTTCAAAGTGATAGCCTGCGACTCGTTTTCAGACTCGGTTTTAGCGGTTTTACCGAGCCTACTAAGCTGCCAAGCAGCGTGGATCCGCTCTCTTGCACTCATCCTCTTCGTAGCACTTGGTACTGCCGAAGTAGTAGACTTTAAAGTCGACTTTGTAGTCGGTACTGTGGTAGTTGCAGCAGTTGCAGCAGTTGTAGTAGTTGTAGCAGAAGTAGTTGAAGTGCTTTTGTAAGTAATAGTAGTCGGAGGGTCAGTCTGGACAGGTTCGGTAACATCTTCACTAGGCGAGTTGTCTGGATATCGAGGTTCGCAATGACTTCCACTGTGTTTAAAGCCGGGTATGCAGATGCAGAGTCCGTTCCAGCATTCCGCGTTGTCCGGACAGTGTTCTCGATTGTCCGTTGAGCAGGTACCGGACACTCCAGACAGAAACGTAATACTGCTGTTTAGACTTTCTTGAAGTTCCAGCGTTTTCCGTGAATCTAAAAGGATGCAGCTATTTAACAAGTTGTTGAAAACTGCGATTCGGCATCTGGAGGTCACGTGGCACTGTCTTAAGCACCAATCAACGCTGACTGACTCATCTGCAGCCAAAAATGTATGGTTCGAGTGTCGTACAGTGAAACCGTTTAGTATCACCGGTCGTAAGTCGTTCTTCAATTCGACGCTAGATGTCGCTAGTGAGCTGATACCCGCACTGAAGACGGTACTCCGATGTAATGTACACTCGAAGCTGCGGGTCCACGTGGTTGCTGTACACAGCGGGTCCAATCCGCACAGTTGGGAACACTGATCCGCATCCGCATCCACGGTGTTACTTGAGGAATCCGCATGAATTTTAATGACTGGAATGACGATTCTTGAAGAATCTTGAGCTTTTATTTCAGCAGAATCCCCGTTGCATTGAGTCAATCCCTTACTCTGGTACTGTTTACATAGGAAAACCTGCGCTTTTTCGAAATTCAGGAGAAGTTTCTTCCCGTCTGGAACATTGCGAAATAAGTCGCTGATGGGGCTTAAAGTTAAATGAATGACATCGGGATTCTTAAGGGAATTAACGAGCCAGTTTTGAGTCAATATAGAAATGCTGGGGTAGACATCCGCGTGACTGTTTTCAATGAAATTCAAAGCTGTAAGTTCTTGCGCACCGGATAAAGCAGAGAAGTTGAATCGTGAAAGTATGAAGTGAGCAGCGTAATTTGCTTGGCTTTCCAAGGATTTCTGCAATTGGGAAAGCCTTTCGATCGACGAACTATTCACGGTGAAACGAATGAATAGTTTGGAACCCATCTCGGCTTTCTGGACAAAATGCGTTCCAAAATCCTCCAGGAATTCCAGGAATCCTTCGTCGTCGGATTGGTTCAGAAAAGCCATTCTCTGCAGGAATTGAGAATCTAAGTTATAGTCCGATTCTCTGTTAACCTCGAGATTCTTGCAACTGATTTCTGTAAGAATCACGTAACTCCCGTGGGCCAGATCCGATTGTATGGAGGACATTTCGTCATCCGCTAAAGCGACTAGCTGATTGGCTGTAGAATTCACATCTATTTTGGTGCGTACCCAATCGCGGTAGGACTCTACAGAACCGATGCCCTTTGACCTGATTTGCAGTCGACAGGGTTCATTGAAGGTCAACATGCAGTGACGCAACGACGAGCGTTCGAAAAGCGGTTTGGTGAAACCGCGACTCCGTAGAGGATTGCTGCGGGATACGTCGTAACCGGCGTGGAAAATGTGCGTCAAGTAACTTGATGATGATCGATAGTTGCATAAGTCGCCTGGTAATGAATTTAATTGTAATTTTTTGTTCTTCCTTCCTAATTATGCACGAGTACAGCAATTTAGAACCTTTTTGCAGTTCGTTAAAGAGGCGGTGCAAAAAGTATATACTATTCAAAAGTTAAATTACATGAAATGATTAGTAATGTAGATAACTATGAAAACATTAGACTTTAAGAGTATAAAACAACTAAATTAAACATAGTACGAACAATCTAGGGCAAAAAGAGCTCTGAATGGCGGAGAATCGTAGCAATTCGTAGAGTTAAAATTCTATTTTTGGCAGAAATAACGAAGTGATTTAAACGAAACTGAATGAGTGGATTGAGTACCGACTAGTTCTACAAGCAGTATTTTTTATTTTGAAAGTTTGTGAGCAGGAAGCAAACAACTTTCCCAGGCAAGAGCTCTTTTATTTTATTTTTGCCCTAGAGTGTACGTAATATGAACTAAATAATTCTGCATAGAAATAGAATAGTTTTTCAAGATACATAAATAGATAAATGAATCGATCAATACATAGGTACAGATAGATAGATAGATAGATAGATAGATAGATAGAGATAGATAGATGGATGGATATATGGATGGATGGATGGATGGATGGAAAGATATATAGATAGATGGATGGATATATGGATGGATGGATGGATGGATGGATGGACGGATGGATGGATGGATGGATGGGTGTATGGATGGATGGATGGAGGTATGGATGGATGGATGGATCGATGGATCGATAGATGCGTAGATGGATGGATCGATATGGATGGATGGATGGATGGATGGATGGACGGATTGATAGACAGACAGATAGATAGATGGATGAATCGATAGACAGATAAATGCATATAGATAGATAGAGAGATAGAGAGATAGATAGATGGATTGAGACAGATAGACAGGTGTATAGAAAGGGAGATTCGGAAACGGGAGAAAAACACGATTAGACTCTGTAAGAACTAAAAACTGGAAGAGAAGTAAAGTTAAGGAACTGCACGAACAGTTAAAACAAGGGAAGAGGAAATAAAAGCCTAAAGTATGAACATAATTTAAAGAGAATTACCATAAAAACGACAGTAACTTGAGAAGGACACATAAAAGAAAGCTTTAAAGAACAATAAACAAATTCTCCACCGAGTACAGTATAAAAACATAAAAAGTTACTTAAGGTGTGTCCCACCGCAGTAGAATTGTGAGTTCGCGCAGGTTGCGTCAGCCCCAAGATCCTTGAAGAATGCGCCGATGCTTTCCACAAGAACACGCTGTAACATATGAATAGTACGCACTCAATAACAACGCTCTATAACGGACAAATCGTCAGGACGGCCGTAATAGGCGGCTGCTTTATGTTATGGATAGACAGATAGATACATGGACACAAAGCTACATAGATAGATAGTTAGATAGATAAAGATAGATGGGTAGATAGATAGACAGATAGATAGACAGATAGATAGATAGATAGATAAATAGGTAGTTAGATAGATCGACAGATAGATCGGCAGATAGATAGACAGATAGAGATAGATAGATAGATCGATAAATAGGTAGTTAGATAGATCGACAGATAGATCGGCAGATAGATAGACAGATAGAGATAGATAGACAGATCGATAAATAGTTAGATAGATCGACAGATAGATAGACAGATAGATAGATAGTCCGTACATGGGTAGGCAGGTACGCAGGTAAGACAGGCACACGAGCCGTAGACAGAAAGGGCAGAAAGATAGATAAACGATCTATCTAGCTACGTCTTTAAGACGGAGCGGAGTAAAATAAATAAACAAAACAACCTTTAAGTTATTATTTCAGTTTGATATATATACAACATGACATGCCTCATTACTGAACAAGGCGGACTTTTCATTTCTCGCCGTATCCTTATTTCATTCGTCATTTTCACCATTTTTTATTATGCAATGAAAAAGGCAATGATTATTTTCTGGCGCGTCAAAAGTATAATGGCCTCCATGTCTGACACGCGTAATATGGGACCGTAGACGAGACGCGTGGGGGACGGAAACCATATCAAAAATATAAAAATATAATTATATCTATACGTCTATTATACAGCAAGAAGTGACCGCTAAGGAATTCTCACACAGTAATCACTTTCATTTAAACTAGTGAATAATAAATAAAACGAGAATATTATTAAGAGTATGAATATACCGCTGTAATCTAAAGTTAAGTCATCACAAAATATTACCACCCAGTACAAATTTGTGATGAACATTTTATTTATTGAGTTAATTATTTAAAAAATTTTGAAGTACAAGGCGAAAGTCTGGCGCCACTGAAACTACACACCTCTCTGTACGGTCCTCGTTAAAAATAAACACAAGTGCGAGGGTCTCTTTTAACAAATTTCATCATCATTGTATGCATAGAAAAAAATATAATAACAGTATTGACTCTCGCCTCAACAGGAATGTTAAAGACCTCGTCTAATATCTTAATAACAGTATATCGTAGTACAATTAGCGCTTATGTCAATCATGATAGTAATATCCATATAGGTCTATAATATCAGTTGGTATATACATTCATTATCAACATAATAAGTTGGTATGAAAAGTTCAGTTAAGCGTTGATTAACCAGCATACAGTTGTATATGGAATCTTTGCATCCAGATTTTAATAAACTGGGACTGTAATGTCGGCACCAAGTGTATAATGTGTTGATTGATAACCTACCCAAGACATATGGTTGCAAAAAAGACGACGACGACAATTGCAGCGCACAGGAGACAGCAAACGGATGGTCGGCACCCACGTCCCTTGCCGGACTTTTCCTTGTTGCCAGCAGTCGACTCGGACACGACAGGCTTGAAGTGTATCAACTTTATTAACTTGTCAAACAAACAGCGTGAATCCAAGCGCGTAATTGAATTTTACGGAAACTTGGTCACTCGGTGAAATGGGAAATGGTAAATTTAATTACCAGAAAATTATATGTAATAAATATTCATTAAAGAAGCTCAAGATTGGTATTCTAAGCAAGTCAGTTCTAGTAAAACAATGGATATTATTGCTTGTTTAGTAGAGTGTAATGTAAGGCTATTATGAACCTGCTATCTGCTAACTAAAACCTATCTATACGTATCCACTAGTAGACCTCTCTATGATCCATCGTCTTACGGAGATATGGGGCTATGTAGCCATGAATACACATACCACACCTATCAATCTACATCTGTCATCTATCTATCTACCTACCTATCTACCTATCTCTCACTCTATCTCTATCTCTATCTCTATCTCTGTCTCTATCTCTGTCTCTATCTCTATCTCTATCTCTATCTCTCTCTCTATCTCTCTATCTATCTACCTGTCTATCTGTTTTTCTACCTATCTCTCCATCGATCTATCTACGTTATCTATCTATTAACGTTAACTATCTATTTATCTGTCTATATATACCCGTCCATTCATCATCCATCCATCCATATCTACCCATCCGCCATACCTACTAACACATACTAACACAGTACATTTCCACGGCATTATAACAGTTCAACATTTGATTCAAATGGGCAACTTTAGAAGTTATTGGGATCGTAAGATAGTAATCAGTCGATTGACCATAGAACGGTCCATTTCTGGGACGCGTATACCTTGAAGACAACGGAAGATTGATGTGTTGTTAACATGTAGTCACTTTCGGCCGGGCTGTGCTGATTGGGCTGCTGATTGGCGCTTGTTTTGAACTTGACAGTTAGCGTGCTGCCCAACATCGAGGCCATGTTACTCTCGGTTTCCTCGTCACTGGATCCGCTCATGCTGCTCGCCCTGTCCTCACTTGAAGAGCCCATCCTCAGTAAGCTAGAGCTTCCCATAGATATGCTGTTTTGCATTCTTCTAGCTGGGATTTTTATCTGGGATCAAAGATCGATTCACACCAGCATGGCACACGTATGCACAGAATCCTGCAAGGTTTGCAATGAATTTATCCTTGTGAATTGAAATGAATACTGAACGCTGGTTTTCATACTGTTCTGAAATTTGTACATTTGATGAGGTAATCATACGTTACTGATTATTGGTACCACTCGTTGCTTATTCAGTATAGCCATGTGTTACTATTCGTTGTTGAGTTAAGACTGAACTTTGCACATAACTTATGTTAAGGTTATGGCATGTTTTGCAATGATGCACTTGTTACTATATATTACAGATATCCCCTATTGTATTGCTTAAATTCTATTTACTCACTTTCCTAATATGTGGGATTAAATCTTAGTTGATTGAAATGAGCATATTACTGTTCCTCTTATTCCTACTTACTAAATACTACTACTACTACTACTGTTACTACTACTACTACTACTACTGCTACTACTGCTACTACTACTACCACTAATACAACTAATACAACTACTGCTACTACTGTACTACTACTACTACTACTACTACTACTGCTGCTGCTACTACTACTACTACTACTACTACTGCTGCTGCTACTACTACTACTGCTACCACTGCTGCTACTAGTACTACGACCATCACCACCACCACAACAGCTAGTATAAGATAAGATAATAAGTCTGTGTTACTATTACTACTACGACTACTAGAACAACCACAACATCTCCTACCATTACGACCATCACAACTACTGCATTATCTATACACTACGCGCTAGTAATGCTGCTATCCTAATACTACCGCTACCTCTTACACTGCAACTGCTATTTCCTGACTACAATCTCAGTAGTTGGCAAAACCACAACAAAGGATGGGTAGAAAGAAAGTTTAAGCTATTGCAGTTTTTTGCACAGATTAGTTTTCCTCATGAAGGGTTATGCTGTCTGCTTGGAGATGATTTACGACGAAATAACTCGACCGCTTATGAATGTCAGATGGAATAAAGTGAACCGCTAATGACGTCACGGCTCGTTTTATAAAGGGACAAGACGAGCCGCGCGCGGCAGACAATAATCATCACTCGACAACTGATTTATGATTACATCGCCCTTCTTCTAGGAACGTGCCCTCCTATTACCAACAGCTACGCAACCTACCATTGTTTCACCGGACGACCAGCTTCTTCAGAATCAGAATTATGAATCCAAGAATCTTAATAACTTCGCTGGAAAACTACGACTGAAAGTTGCACTTTCAGTTTCTCTCGTTCTAGACTGCTTGATCCTTTAAACAGTTTAAGACACCTGATTGGTCCAAATCGTTCAGTAGTAATCGTAATCAATAAAGTACTTAGTCATTTAAGTGGTTCTATAAATCAAGCAAATAAGACTTTAAGGTTCTCGAAAGGTGTGTCTGTTAAGGACATCTACTTATATGGTTTTAATTAGTTACCTAAAGTAGAAACTATACGCTGCGTATTAAGGAAATGCGCTCGCCGGAGTGGTGTTTGATTTTTCTGTTGTTGTTGTTGTTGTTGAAACAACCGGTTTTTACGAATGTTTCGCCCCGGATTTCTCCATGCGGGCAGATAGCATCGCGCTATAAACACCTTTTGGTAACACAGTATTCACACCATTAAGGAAACCTTTTTTGTAAAGAAAAGCTGCTGTAATGGCGATTTTTAGTGAAAATAGATCGTTTCTTTTGGGATTAAAACCCGAACTATTGAACACGAGGTTTTTCCTACTCTATATCTTGAAATACCGCTTAATCGTTATAGATAAATACTTGTACTAATCATTAATTATGTCATAACTTATTGAAGTTTTATGTAACTATTTATCTATCTGTCTATCTGTCTGTCTGTTCACCTGTCTATCTATCGATCTATCTGTCTATCTATGTAAATGTCTATTTATCTATCTGTCTGTCTATATCTCCTCCTACCTAACTATTTATTTATTTTATCTATCCATCCATCTATCTATCTATCTGTCTACCTATCTATCTATTTATCCGTCTGTTTATCTGTCTATCTGTCTATCTGTCTATCTATCTATCTATCTATCTGTCTGTCTGTCTATCCGTCGATCTGTCTTTATATCACCTATCTATCTGTCTATCTATCTGTCTGTCTACCTGTTTATCTATCTATTATCTATCTATCTATGTAAATGTCTATCTATCTATCGCTGTCTGCCTACTCTCTTCCTATCTAACTATCTATTTATTTTATCTACCCATCCCTATCTATCTATCTATATACCTATCTATCTATCCATCTACCTACCTATCTATCTGTCTGTCTGCCTATCTGTATCCATCTGTCTATCTATGTAAATGTCTATCTATCTATCTATCTATCTATCTATCTATCTATCTATCTATCTATCTATCTATCTATCTGTCTGTCTGTCTATCTGTCAATCTGTCTATCTGTCTATCCATCTACTACCTATCTATCTGTCTACCCATTTACCTATCTAGTTACCATTTCGTCGATTAAAATAGCTTAGAGAGGTTAAAGTTTCAGGACCATAAGTATAAATGAGATACGCAGGTGTCAAGGCATAATTTCAAATAGAGTCATATAGCAATGCAGGTGCTCAGTAGGTGATCCGCACACTTGATATGTGTCCCGCCGACTTTTGTTGATACTCTCACGTTCTTTCACCTTACATATGCAAATCACTGAGGGATCACATGACGTTGTGACGTCAAAAACCAACGGCCCATTTTGAATATACCTATCCCTTCCTCATAGAAATTAACATTCAATTAATTGCGCAAAGAATAAGACATCTTAAATTGAAATAGAGATACAAGTGTGATTATGGTTCAGTGAATCTAATTGTAGTATGTTAAGTCTGGGTCAATCTGTAGAACCTGCTGAACGACCTACTGCGAACTGCCTACTGAATTTGGGCGAATATCAGCAGTTTCAGCAGTCCTGCCTCCATAAGCAACTATAGATTGGAACCATAACTAGTTGAACTGCTGGTAAACCTGCTGGTTTTTGCACTGGGCAAAGTCAGTTGACCTCGGAACAGGGGCCCGTGTCAATGGACTCGGATGACGAATGGGTTGACAAAGATATCACTTTATCTTGGCCTGGTTGGTTGATTAGCATACGCGCGAATGGGATATACATATAAAGTATAAAGGTAACAGATACACACCCAAGAGCCAGCGCACCTTCTATGCATATTAATGTTCCGAGACCGAGTTGAGCAAGACTGGTAGAGCACGTAATGACTTACAAGTTGCTTTCTGGAAGAGTCTCTATGTCATTCACCACTTGTAAATGGTTTCACGAGGACTTCGAACAAGATTCTTGGACACTCGTTTTAATCAAGATTCTTATACATGTAAGGACTCAATCGTTATTATACAAGTCTGACTCTTTCTGAGGCTGCCAATTGGATTTTGCAATTGTTTAATGAAATAATTGTGCATGACCAGGCATTGCTGTTCATTAGATCTTACGTCGAAGAAACTAATTGAGGAGGTTTAATTTACACCGGGACGTGATTTTAGGTTCCGAAGAAGTGTATGGCTATGATTTAGATTTACTTAAATAGCAAGTTATAGGGTTAAATTAAATAGGAGTAATGAATATTAATAATAGCATAGCTTATTACAGCATTACGTAAGTACTTTCTGTTTTCTATATGAACTACAAATAGTAATTTACTTCATAGACAGATTGATATAGATAGATAGGTAGATAGATAAATAGGCAGATAGCTAGATAGGTAGATAGATAGATAGACAGGCAGACAGATAGATATAGAGAGACCAACAGGTAAACTGATAGATAGATAGATAGATAGATAGACGGGTAGATAGACAGACAGGCAGACAGACAGATATAGAGAGACCAACAGGTAAACTGATAGATAGATAGTTAGATAGATAGATGTATAGAGACCAACAGGTAAAATGATAGATAGATACATATATATATAGAGAGAGAGACAGACAGATGGATAGTAAGATAGATAGATATAAAGAGACCAACAGGTAAAATTATAGATAGATAGATAGATAGATAGATAGATAGATAGATAGATAGATAGATAGATAGATAGATAGATAGATAGATAGAGAGAGACAAAGAGATAGATAGATAGGAGGATGGATGGATAGACAAATAACGCATAGCTATTTTAGGTAAACATAATTAATATAGGCCTCCATAATTACATACAATTATGCAGTAACTGCCACTTCCAATTAACTGCCAATATGACCCTTTAAACTTATGTGACTGCGGATCTAGCTAACCTCTAGTTAATTAGCTAAACTACTAAGTACCGTTTCATTCGCATCAGATTCTGTATTGATAAACCAACTTTCTTAATAGTTTACCAACTATTTGACTCCATCGATTGATACGCTTTGCAATTTGCTAAACTACCTCGCATTTGAGGCTTTAAAAAAGCGCTTTTAGTCGCAGATGGCTATTTTAATTGGGTACTGTTGATTCCTTTCCAATTCACCATTAAACCATTTGCGATCTCTCCCATGCATGACATGTGGGATGGAAGCCAAGTTAGTCTTGTTTTCTCCAACTACTTTTTCTACTTTCATATCTCGATAGCATCGATTATAAGTAGACCATCTAAATAAGCTTTCAAACCCTCAGTACCGATGGACATATAAGGATCTTACAGATATGCCTACAAGCTAACTCGTTCTGTCACTTCTGTCCTCACATCAGGGGGGTTCGCAACTATTTCAAATCTAACTGTTCAGTTATCCAGCTACTTAACTTTTATGATAGTATCACTAGACTGCGAAGTGACTAATTATCTTTTAGTATTTAATGTAGTACGCAATCAAAAGCCCTACCAATAAACTATAATCGTAAGTTTAGTAATACTAATAGAAAACTGTCAAGAGTTAATCATCTTAATTTTAAGTTTAATACCCAGCGCGAAAGTACTAATTACTAGCGTTCTAATTGCTAATCAAGTATTCAACCGACTTAATGAATCTAAGTATAACTAACAAGTCAATTCCATTAACTACGTCCATAACTTGATGTGCGTATCTGTAAATGCTAATCTATGCGGGTTATAGAATTAATTAAAATATAGATAGATAGATAGATAGATAGATAGATAGATATAGATAGATAAATAATTAGGTAGATAGATAGGTAGGTAGATCAATAGATAGATAGATAGATAGATATAAATAGGTAGATAGATAGTTAGAAAGATAGATCGGTATATCGAGACAGATGATTAGACAGATAGATAAGTAAATAGGTAGATATACAGGTAGGTAGTTATAAGCAGGTAGAGAGATAGATGGATAGATAGCTAGGTAGGTAGTTAAGTAGATAATAGACAGACAGGTAGGCAGATAGATGACAGATAGATAGATAGATCGATAGATAGACTTAAACATCGTAATATTGTACACAAGTTTAGTTTCTTTATTGATGATTCTAGTGACGTTGAATCTCATACAAAACAGTCTGAAGTTACTTATATGTAATAGCACTATAACTTGTATATAATCAGTTATTTGTATCCAAGACGATGAATTCATAAGTTTACCTCCTACATCAGCACAATTTAATTAATTAAAGTGTGTGTTGCTAATTACTCACCGTGGATTAATTATGTTCTGTTTCCTTTAAGAGGCTCTTTTCCTTTTTCTGAAATATGTTAAACCTTTCCCGGGAAATTTTTCAGAGTTTTCAACTTCTCGACTGGTTTGTTAACACTTTGTGCTCGGGCGTGAAAAATAAATTGACGAAGCTGAGCGCTCGTTGAAACTTGACCGCACTGACTCGAGTTCTGAGTGAAACTGAGAAGCGCCCAAGTAACTCTGGCGACCTTTAAAGGGCTCTCCCCTTTCTGCCTCTCTCTTCTTACCTTCTCTCTTTCGCTGTTCAAACTACAATAATAAATTTTTATCGTTAAATTCATTATTACCACCATAAGTCATACGTTTGAATCTGAAATTTCAGATCCCACTGAATACAATTCCGCTTATTGCTCGTACAGTTTCAACGGTATAGAGACCAAAAAAATACTAGAAATAGACCTAGTAGTACTTAATGTACTCTGAAAGTTTCGTCAAAATCGGCTTGTTAGTTTAGCCAAAATAAAATCATAAAAGTTAAAGTTGACAATAATTTTCCATATTCAGGTATATCGTTTTAACCAAGTGCTGTATACGACAGCCGTACAGATTTTAACTTAAATTGAAAAAAATTCAGTCTTTTGGTGTCGATTACAAACTGTCGATCAAATTTGCACTTAGCTATTCAGCTTGGTTAACTACAGTTAAACAGAGAACAGTTAAAAACTACCGTCATCAAATTAACTTCAGTTAAATATTTCCAATGCAGATAAACAATATAGTATGTATAATGTAATTTACTTATTTATAATTGGTTGCCAACCCGCTTAGGTTATAAGACAAGGGGTGTGTCGGGGGGGGAGGGGGTAG
>JAIQCU010000135.1:52462-87462 GCA_022114935.1 Leptestheria dahalacensis
AGGGGGGAGGGGGGGAGTGGGTTTACGTATCACTGTGACACATGTTACATGTGAAAGACAAAGTCCCCGAAAACCGCAGAGATTTTACTATTGAAATAAGAATACCTCGCCATATGCGGTCATTAAAAATTCTCAAAGGGACCGTTAAATGTGGTGCTCATCGGTCTCTATACTGTCCAATTTCATCGCAAAGTATGTTTTGAAATCTGAAATGATCGGCATAGATCGGTCAACTTGATATTTGCGTTATACATCCGACAGTCTTCAGATAGATAGTTAGATGCATAGATAGATGGAACGGATAGATAGATAGATGGATAGAAACATTGACGGATGGATGGATAGATAGATAGAGAGATAGACAGACAGACAGAAAGATAGATGGATAGATAGATAGATAGATAGATAGTTAGATAGACAGATAAGATAGACAGATATGTAGATAGAATAAATTAGATATATAATAAAAAAGAGATATATAGAAATATAATAAAGATAGAATTAGATAAAGAGATAAATAGATAGACAGGCAGACAGACAGATATACAGAGACCAACTGGTAAACTGATAGATAGATAGACAGATAGAAAGACTGCAGACAGACAGACAGGCAGATATAGCGGGACCAACGGTATACAGATAGATAGATAGATAGATAGATAGATAGATAGATATAGCGAGACCAACGATATACAGATAGGTAGAAAGATTGATAGATAGATAAATAGACAGAAAGACAGATAGATAGATAGATAGATAGATAGGTATATAGGCATGTGGACAGACAGGTAGGAAGAAAATGGTTGAATATGTCAATCCATCATCAGGTCATCAAAGCACAACGTGCACGTTAAAATTCCTGAAATACAACTAAAAGTTCCTTTGCAAAGTCCAGACTTCACTTGAAACTTCATTTCTGTATTCTGGGCAAATTTCCTTCAAACATACAAAAGAGGACCTTCATTTTCCTTTAATTCTTGCCAGATCAAACAAGATTTCCGAAAGTTCTTCTATTGCTGTATTAATATCTTCACCCAATTATATGGTCTCAAGTCGACGTTAAAAAAAACTGCTACCACATTAAAAGTTTACGAGATTAAATATAGATTATAACTGTTTCATCCGTTAGCTTGCAGAAGTACTCCGCTTACGTAATCCCTGGTATAACACAGTGCAAAAACCTACAAGTCTACCAGCAGTTCAACCAGCTTTTGATTCCCGTCTGGTTTCTTATGGAAGGAGGAACTGCTGGAACTGCTGAAATTCGCCCAAATCCAGCAGGGAAACGATTACCCGTAGGTCGTTCAGCAGGTCCTCGACCTGCTGGTTTTTAGCATTGGGAGTCATCACCCTTCATCACGCTTCACGAACAGCCAAACCCCTATAACGCTAACCTTGAAATTGTACCACGATCCTTCATCCAAATCACGTGACTTTAACCTGAACACGATGGAATACAAATCCTTTTCCATTGAGGATTTGGTCAGAATGCGATCACGTGACCATTACGTCGTTCGTAGTTTACAACCCGCGTTGTAATGGGCAGAATCTTTCTTAAAGATAATCGTATTAACTTCATACATGAAGTTTACCTCTGCTTTGATGCTTATTGGTCCGTTCCCAATCACGTGACTCTCTACAAACTTGCATCCATTAACTTTAACTTAACTCCGCAACCAACTTAATTCGTCTGCTGCTGATTTCAACCTGGTGCTCGTAATCGAGTCGACCTCATGCGACGTTGCCAATTCGTTTATTAATTTAAATTTCAAGTCCTAATTTATATTTTAAGGATAAGTTTAAATCGAAAAGTAAAAACGCAGTTTTGCAAGCGAATAATTTTAATTCGGCATGTGTGTTTTCGAGGCTTTTGGTGTTGCAGCAGACGAACATGACACGTTCTGGCGTGTAAACAATAAATTTTATAGGGCCCCGTTTTTTAATTATCCAGCTGTGGCCGTTGTGTACAACGTAAACATTTCACCCTTTCTCGGAGGAAAAACGCCACAAGTTATAAACTCAGCGCCATTTTTAATGAGCGTAATAAATTGTATTATTGTTATGTTTTAACCAAGGGCTGGAAGAATGTAACAGAAATATGGTTTCCGACATGTTGCACGATTTTATTTTTAATTTTCAAATGTATTCAGACAAAGAGGGGCAAAAAACAATAGTGCTGCTGGGTGTTAATTCAAATTAAATTTTACGACAGTCACGTAATATAATTCATCAGAACTGCAGCATTGATACAAAGACACAATATAAGTAGGTAGATCAATTGATTACAAAGATAGATAGATAGATAGACAGATAGACAGACAGACAGACAGACATACGGATAGGATAGATAGACAGATAGATAGATAGATGGATAGATGTAGGTAGATAGGTAGATAGGTAGATAGATAGGTAGATAGGTAGATAGGTAGACACATAAATAGACAGACAGACAGATAGATAGATAGACAGATAGACACACAGACACACAGACACATAGACACATAGACACATAGACACATAGGCACATAGATAGACAGACAGACAGAAAGATAGATAGATAGACAGACAGGCAGACAGATAGATAGATGGATAGATATATAGAAAGACAGAAAGACAGACGGACAGACAGATAGATAGGCAGATAGATAGATAGATAGATAGGCAGACAGATAGATAGATAGATAGATGGATAGATAGATGGATAGACAGATAGATAGATGGATATATAGACAGACGGATAGGTGTAGGTATATAGGATGGGCACAGACAGATGTATAGATAGCAGACGTAAAGATAGATAGATGGATATATTGACAGATGAATAAAGATTGATAGTTAGATAGATAGATAGATAGATAGATAGATAGATATAGAAAATGGTATTTTTAAAAACAAGAAATCCGACAATTTTAAATCACGACATTTCCAAGACAGAGACGAACAACAAAAACTGCACTGCTGCTGGGTTTTAATTATTTAATTATTTCCTACCTTTCGCTGACGAAAAGGAATTTATTTATGCAAATTACATGTCATTTCACTGGACGCAAAAAATTAATAATAATATCCCACGAAATCGTGAAAAACTGGAAAAAATGGTAAACGGCATATTAAGCGATATAAAACTATTTCAACTTTTAACTGTACAACCATTAAAAATAATACATTTCTAAAATATGTATATAGTAACTATTGTTTGTAATACAGAACACTGGATTAGAATGAATGAAAAAGGCGTTGAAAATTTCCAGCAACAAATAACAAGAAAGACTCCCCAGGTGATTTCAAGACATCCATCACGCTAGTTATATAACAATGACGTCCACGCTTTTCTTTTGCCTCTTACTAATTCCAATCTCATTCAGGTCCTTTCGTTGCCACACAAGAAGCCACTGTGCACACACACACACATTCGGGGTAGCAAAAAACGGTCCCGGTGAACAAATAACTTGCAGACAAGACAAGATGATGATTACGTTTTGCTGTGGAAAGCAATTTCACGATTTGCTCCATTCTATCTCAAGTCTTCATTCATTGAACTTTACCCTTACTTAGGTGAATATCCTATATGATGATTGAATTCAAGTTAACTTCAATTAGAACTTGATAATAGCTATAACTTAGTTAGTTGAAGTTAACTGGAATTAAGTTAACAAGCTAGAGGATTAACCAAAAGCACAAATGAATATATGGATTACGTCATACAAAAACTATGACACTATTACAGAACAACAAATGGTTCCGCTAATCGATATGACATACCAAATGTCATCAGGTTAATTCATATTTCATCCTATCAGAAAAAAAAATTATTTTTTTGTAATGTCAGGCAGAACCAATCGTGAATGTAAAGTATCTTATTGGCAGTTTTAAAAAGCAGGACTGTTTTTCTATAAACCCTTTTTTCTGGGCTGCACGTCTCTGAAGATCGGTATGACTTGCAGGTTCGATACTTTCTCGCCAGTTCCTTTCATACTGTCACTTGTAAGGATAGAGAGAAAAAAACTTGACAGAAAAAATGCAAAAAGCAGGAAGTGCGCGGCAATAAGCACTCTGAAAATATCCTATTCACCGATTTATTTATTTTTTTGATTCCACGTTGATTTGGTAAAGTGTAAAGCATTAAGAAAATTATTCGATATTTCTGGATTTCATTTATTTATTTTAATGTACACGCAATATGTGAATATACTTAAAACTTTGTAGACGTTTGAAAGCAGTCTGAATTGACGGTTGCAAGAAAACGACAAAATCACAGGCGTCTATTATGAAGTCGTGTAAGAGGTCAATCTCGCGGGTACAGAGACTGGAGCCAAGGCCGCGGCACGTACTGCGCGCCGTCGTACGACTCGAAGTAGTCGTCGAGTTTCGGATGCATGATACGGTTCTTTGGAAAAGGCTCTAAGTGTTCCTGCGGGACGTACGTGAACTGAGGTTGCGTGCGATCTCGTATATCTACCATCACGAGGTAGTTGGGCTGTTTCCTCAGCTTTTCGTCCGACTGGTCCATCTCCCGTAGCCAACGTTCAGGAGCTCTGGCCTGCGGGTCCCAACCGATGATGACGGCCCGGTACCCGGCCGTCGTGTGTTTCACGATCTGACCGATGTGGTAGGAAAGGCCGTGCGGTCGTATGTACCGGGGTTCGGTGGAACTCGTAAAGTATCCCTGCATCTGTTGGTTGCGATATTCTAAAACCTCTTTTGCGGGTGATTCCCCCGCTTCATTGCTGCCACCTATTTGTGAGATACAAACACGTTCTTGAACCTGACCGCAAAAAATTGAGTCACTCAAATTACCTCTGTGATGAATGTCGTTGAAGGCCCACGATCTGACTAAGTTACATAGTTTCGCTAAGCTACTAAGGCCGAGGGTGTTTGTCGCAAAACTTTGAGCTCGTCTCAGATTTGAAACTATATCTGCGAGAATTTGTGATCTGGAAGTCAGCGCGGGACTGTACTGGTTCGTCAGGTAATACTGAACCGGTACGATTAACAGAATTACCGATAACTGAATTAATTCCCTTCGCGACAAGGGCATTCTTACTGTTAAAGTAATTTACATGAGTAGTTTGAAAGATAAAGTAAGACTCGAGATCAGTCTTAGCAGAAAACAAGAAAAACAGGACCAATTTCAGTGTGTCGGATTGCTGTTGGTATTTACATTTGATCAAGTTGGCCAATAAGAAAACATTACGTATCCAAAAGAATAATATACAATTGGCTAGCGTCACCTAGCGGAATTTACTAGAACTACGTATAAGTACATTTCATTATTTTGTAACCTCGTCGAAGAAAACATTTTGAAAATATAAACGCTGTATTTTATAAATCAAGTGGTTTGTAGTAACTTGAGTAATTATAGTCGATATCTTCAAATTGATTAAGTAATCGTGATAGTGTGTATATAGTCCCTCACTAGTGGTCTGCGTCACACTAATCGGCATCCCAAGTCATAATGGCTTCCGTAACACTAGGGGACTGGAATGTGATTAATAATGTAATTCTGAAGTTATGTTACAAATGAAGTTGCGAAAATATATTTGTTGTTTATTTACACAAAGAGTAAATACACTCCGACAACAATGTTTGAAACCAATAGGATGGACCCTAGTAGCACAGTGTAATATGCAATCATCTCCCTTGTACCGCTTGCACTGCGAGGAAGCAAGTGCTGACACAAGGCTCGGGCAATATGCTGGCCGTCCAGGGCAAAGCTGGGTACCACATTTAAGACTGCCAGACCAGCAGAGAAGGATACTAAATACTTCAATAAGCTTTCTATAAAGTTGACAACAGCGGGACTCAAGAAAGTTCTCGGCACGTAAGACGTCACGAGTACAGAACTGTAGAGATCAGCGGGATGCCCGAAAAACAAAACATCTTTGAATCCCGTTCGCTTTACTTGAATTAACTTGGTAATATTATTCGAGCTTCTTTCAATTTCAACGGGAAAGGCACAGACTCGACCAACTCCACACCTAGTCAGAGACGAGCAGCGGGAAGTAGACTGCTCGACGAGTTCCCTCGCTCGTACGCAGCTGTAACTTGTTTGGTTAAACTGAAAACATAAATGTGACTCTTGTAAATCTTCCCCACAGCAAACAGACGATCTTTCAGCTTTGGTTCCCTTTAAGATGTCAGCTTCCGTGCAGAATCCCATTGGAGGTTCCCGCAGAACGTCTGCAAGACACTTACGCCAGGCGTACGCGTTTGCTATCGGGCAATCGTCAACGCGAGTCACGTGATCTCCAGCAAACAGACCACTGCTTTCCTTTATATGAATAAAAGTTAATTAACTGTTTTATAAGTGATTATTTTTTTAAAAAGGCAACCTCATGAACAGTGAGAACGTGAATCCCACTTCCCACCGAGTAAAACGGAATCGTCAAGTAAGGAATGCTAACGAGCAGCAAGTAGCTAATAGAAGCCAATGCAACGTTATGCCAGACTCCACCGCAGTATATGATCAGTTGCTGGCGGGGGGTGAGCGAGTTGACTTCCCGAGTGGGCAGGTCAACATAGGCGGCGGGTAGGACGAAGAAGAGGATAACGCCTACACCAATCAATGGAACATTCTGTCTGGAGAGAAATTTCATATAATTAATGGGAATCAAATCATGTTGTAACAACGAATCACATTAATGACACAAGTAAGCCACAATGATTTTAAACATAATGTTTTACATATATTCATTATCACATTAATTATTATTATTTTATTACATTAATTCAATAGAATACATTTTAATTTCATTAACAATTCCACTAACATGAATACTATAACAACATTATGAAGCATAATACCTGACAGCAGCAATAGCGTGTCCAGCCTCGTGAACGACACTGCAAATGAGTAATGTCAGAATGTAATAGATCATCTCGGAACTCGGTAGATTAACCCCCGGTAACACGGGCTGCAACGCGGCTTCATTTCTGACGTCCCCGCCACAGAAGTTCGAGACCGAAGACATTAACGTGTGGACGAGTAGCAAAACCGACGGCAGCATCAGAAGTAAAGTCAGCCAGGTTCCTACGGCAAACCACAGGTCCCAGAAAGAGCTTTTCCAGTTGCCCATTCGATAGAGTAGACGATTCCATGACGACGTCCACCATTTGAGTTGTAAGAAACCGATACTTATATTGATGCGCTGGATCCAACTTTGCTTACTTGTACTGCTGCTTTCCTATGAAAAAACAATTCAGAAAAGTTATAACATTGAACTGAATAGATAATACTTAACGCAGAACACTAATTAGCTGCAGGGACAAATTCTCATTGTTTTGGCTATTTTGCTTCTAGAAACTACCATACTGATGCATATGTAGCATTAACCTTCCTATATTTATACTAAGTGATTTTATACAAATGAAAACCAGAGTTAAATAGCATAGATACGTAATTAATTTTGATTTGGGAAAACCATCAACATCAGCCCATGTGTGCCCCGTCATCCTTACCTTCGTAAAAAATAAATTGACACAGAAAAGGATAAGATGGAATGAAGTGGCTAGCAATATAAAACCATAAATTCCCATGCTGTACAACATTAAAAGCATCGCAGCTTAGAACGTTAATTCAATTCAACATAACAATAATACAAATTGTTTGCAATTCCGTGTCTTGTTTATGACGCGAGATAAAGGTTGAGGCTAAACTGCAAACCAACTATTTAATCTTAGTTTACCAAGAAAAAGCGATAACCGATTATTGAAGTGCTATTAATTTACCCAAATTAAAACGCTAACCCAATAAACTATACAGTATTAACTCCCATTAATGTGTCAGCCCGAAAGACTGTTTTTAGTTTTGATTCAGTTAAAGGTTGAGGCTAAAGGACAAACCGAATACTTAACTTACTCGTCTGAACGCTAATTACATTGAATATAGTATTCAGGATCCTTTTTTCGCCTAGACTGCACTTGCCTAGATTGAGTTGCGCTATCAATGCTCACAGTCCATACGTTAGTTTGACGGCGCTATTTACAATGTTACAATTTATATTCTCTAATTAAGATTAAGATCTATACTATAATGCGCTACCAGTACTTAATTACGTTCATAAGTTAAAAAAAACTGTTTATCATTCTGGTTTGGAACGTTTCAAGGGCTATATTCTTCAGTTGACATACCCACAGTTTCAACTCTAACAACATTTAGACTACCATTACATACCAAGAATTATATGGCTTTTATATTAGTTTAATTGGCGTCTAAACATACGCCATATATTGAGCAATCAAATCTGCTATCCATTTACCGAATCACTATAGCTTCTTCTGTTTAGTAAGAACTTCATATAGCAGCAGGCGAACAGTAGTTTCTGAACTACGCAAACACCTTACTCGCGTCTGTAGATCAGAATGATTAAAACTGACCAGACAACGCGTGTAAGAACCGTTCTGTTTAATATGATAAGTAGCTGGTACACACCTTTGGTTTGCGTAGCTGTGTGCGACCAGGCTTGGCAGTAAGCAGTTGCTAACAAATCGATCCATACATTTGCGTTGTTCGACATGATGATCTGCAGTTCGACTAGTTTCCACAAAATGTTGGTTTACGTCATGATCATAGTATGTATCACCGTCGCGTATTTTGCCAAACAAGGTCACATCAACATCAGGCTGAAGACATTAACCTCCGCATCTGAATGTGCACGTATATTAGACAGGAAATCCTACTCCAAGTCAAACCCTTTGCATCTGGAAACTTGCCCTTTAAGGAGGTACCGGGCACCCGAGTTGGCACAGTGCCTCAGTAACCTGACGGATGCAGTGAAGGGCACATCGAGTTTTCACGTCGCCTTTACAGGGGATTCCAGAGTCCGGCAAATTTACCACAGTTTCTGTGCGGTACTACGCTTTCCATATTGCAGTCAGTAGCGTGCCAAGGGTAGGGCAGACTGGGGCAGCTGCCCAGGGCCCAGGTCGAGCTCGGGGCTCACTTTTGCTGGCCAAAGGGCCCAGAAAGGCCTCTAACTGGGTCTTCAACTCGCAAGAATCAAGGGTTTCGCCCAGGGCCCCAAAGTCCCTCGCACGCCACTGATTCCAGTTCTATACAAGGAAGTTACGGTGATGTTAAACGTTTAGGATTTTATTCCGGCTAAACTAATGCACCGTTTTAACGAAACTTGAACAGTGCATCAAATACTAGTAGTTCTTTATCTGGTATTTTTTGGGCTGCTATAACTTTGATAATAAGGGAGTAATTAACGTTTGCTCACATTTCTTCCACAGATTGTAATAGCGTATTTTCGACTAACGTGTTGGTCATTTAAGTTATATTCAACTTGAACACATGTGTTGGATGTAAGTTGCTGCCCTTGTACGATGCTGAGATACGAGGTCATTACCATACCCGTGAACCTTACTCGATACTTCACGGTAACGCCGAGATTACGTCGAAGGTTCTGAACCTGAAGGTAACCTTCCTCTGGCATCCGTTCCCCGATGGTGGTTTGAGAAAAGACCTGCGAAACTGGACGGGAAAGGGGAGTGTGAACGCTCCAGACGTTCTCGTAGCAGGTGAATCTAAACACGTGTGTATATGTCAAAGCATTGCACCTCTTAACTGCACTAACACGTTGTACCTCGTATACATGACATAACACACTGAATTGAATGAATCATATTCATATAGGTAACATGATGTGGACCCTGACCCGGGTGCCTCACCGTTTCGCCGAGTACGAACAAGGTTGGAGTGAAATCGGACGAATCTTTGCCGAGCTTGGCAAGACGACAAAAGTGATCTGGCTGGAACAGTACCCGGTGAACGAGCGGACCTACCACGGTATCGGTCAGAGTCACGCCGAGGCTAACGTTAACAATCACAGGATACTGTTTTACAACAATGCAGTACGGCAGTCGCTACAGTACGTATAACAAGATCGATGCAGTTATGCAATTCGTATTTATGCGATGTTGTATTCCAGTGAATAGTTGAAATCACGACATTGTTTGAATTGGCATAACTTGAAGGAATCAAGTCAATGATCTTTTATCCCAACTGATAATTTCATAACTAGATAACTTGTCTGTGTGTCTGTATAACTTATTTATGAATGACCGGTTGGAAATGTCAGATCCCTGCTTACATATAGGTAGCCCGATACACTGATGGGTATCATAGGTATAGTTGTGTGGACAGCTAGATAGATAAAGCAAATCAATAGGTAGATGCTGGATATATAGCTAGATTGAAGCTGAGCAGTTACTAGAAGAGTAGGTAGACAGGATAGATAAATTGATAGATAGGACAGGCAGATACATGGATAGGTAGGTAGATAAACTAATCAATGAATAGATACACATAATATAGCTGATAGATATCTAGCTTGCTAGCTGTAGACTAAGCGATAACATAGATAGATAGATCAATAGAAAATAGATGGATATACGTATTGGTAGATAGTGGATAATCTGTGACGCTGAATACTATTTGGGAATGAACCTATGATATGTAACTACGAAAACCTATGAATGCATCTTTGTAATCCTACTACAGATCCATGCGCCACATCAATGTAACCAATAGTTGGGATAGATAGACGGATAGATAGGCAGACGTGTGTCATTGTCCTTTTGTGTGTCTTTCTAGCGAATCTGGTGCTATAGTCTGGAGTTCAAGTCAATCCATAGCGGAAGATTACATCCGTGCTTGCGCCAAGAATCCACGCCGGTACGATAGCTGGAGCACCTGGTTCTGCGGGGATCCAACGCACGCGGGGTTTTGGCATGTCCACCTGTATCTTCAGCATCTTCTTAATTACATCTGCCAACAACCACATTCACACACCTAACTACCAAACTACTTGTTTACCAGTAATAGTTGACTGACAATACAAGTGATATCAGTAAGCTGGATATTTTTTTATGAAGTTCTCCAGGAAAAGTTGTTAACTGGAACGAATATGTTGTTCCAGTTACAATGAGTCAAGCAGTCCGATGCGTGTGTGAAGCTGAAAGGCAGATTCAAACTTAATTACATTTTCTCATTTGTGTTATTCAATTAAAAGCGAGGTGAAGCAACGTCAGGTTTACAGGTGCAGGCAGCCATGTTTGTTGTTTGTTTAGCGCAACCTGGAAATCACACATCTGGAATAGAAACCACTGAACTGTTTTATTATATTGCGGATAATTGGGTTTCGGCAAGGCAGCCAGTTTTGATTACTACAAGTTAATTAAGTTAAACCAGGTGCGCGCCACACGTGTTGATTGGATTTAACATATCACACTTTCCAACCTTTTCTACTTTAAAAATATATTTAAACCAGCAGTAAAGTAATTCAACTGATCACCGGAGGGTAACCTTACCCATAGTGAACAACAAACCTATACGCCGAGTACGCTGAATTGGTAGATAATACTAATAAAGTTAAGGTTAAACTAAATTTTTAATTTAAACAATGAAATAGTTATTTGGTAAATAGATATTAAAAAGGAAAACCCGCCCAGATTCTGGGCAGTATCTCTAGCTCGATTATTTATCAATCGTCCCTCTGTAACGTAACTGTGATTTATAATTATCACCGGGGTTATCAAAACACAGATAGATAGATAGATAGATAGATAGACAGACAGATAGAAAGATAGAAAGGTAGATAGATAGACAGTTAGACAGACAAATAGATAGACAGAAATAGATAGATAGAAAACCCCCTGAAACTCTACAAAACGACAAGTTGGATCGTAGTTACTAAAGTACCCTGGTATTACACTAGCGAGCTGAAACGGTTACATAAACTAGGGTATAGGAAAAAGCGGAAACACTATGTACTGTCAACAAACAACAAACACTAGATTTCGACGTTCGTTGCTGGTACCGTTGACTTAAATTTGAATTTCAATTAACATTAATAAGAAAAAGGCCAGTCATGGTTACTCAGTAAACACGATCATCTGTAATCTTGTCGACTCGTAAAACCGTCGTATCTTTCGGATCAAGGTCGAAATGAACCTTTTATCCAGAAGGTTTCATATCTTATCATTGAGCGTCAGCCTTCACAAATACTGTTACATAAAACACTCTGTTACTATAAACAGAGTAGCACTGTCCCAAACCAGACTTATTTCAAATCATACTCCTTGTAATAACTAGTCAAAGTTAAGTTTCATAGCCATTTCATCCCGTTTGTTGTTTATTGATTATATTCAGGTTTATCAAAGTTGACGGAATCGGAAATGGCAGGACTCAAGGCGAAGAAGTTTGTACTGGCCCGTCACTTCGAGGGCGAGCCCAAGGGCGAGGATCTGAAACTCGAGGAGGAAGAGTTGCGGGAACTCGAGGAAGGAGGTAATTTGCTAGTTCTGTTTGCAGTGTTTCACGCTTAGATTGTATTGAATTCCGTGTTGTTTGCAGAGATTCTATGCGAGGCCCTCTGCTTCAGCGTGGACCCGTACATGCGGCCTTACAGTCGTCGGCTGCCCGAAGGGTCGACCATGATTGGAAGCCAGGTCGCAAAGTAAATATTTATGTCTTGTTTAAAAATAACCATCAACTAGTCATTTAGTAATCACTGTAAACTTTAACGGGAAAATGTTGTAATTGTAAACTGTTCATCAGGGTCATTAAGACGAGGAACGGAGAGTACCCGCTGGGAACACGAGTCGTCGCCTACTTTGGTTGGAGAACCCATACCCTCGTCCATCCTGACAAGCTTCCGCAGGACATGTTCGGTCGAGTCTCCCCGATGCCCGACATGGCGAATCTGCCCGTTTCACTAGCCCTGGGAGCTGTCGGAATGCCCGGGTAATAAGTTGAATTAATTACATTAAACTAATTAAATCAAAGTTAGCATAAAGAAATAAGTTCACTAGATTATATCGAATCAATATAATCGAACAGATTGAAAATTTCAGTAACACTGCGTACTTCGGCTTCCTCGAGCTGTGCCAACCCAAGGAAGGCGAGGTCGTCGTCGTCAGCGGGGCCGCCGGGGCCGTTGGCAGTCTGGTCGGCCAGATTGCCAAAATCAAGGGCTGTCAGGTGATCGGCTATGCTGGTAGCGATGATAAAGTCAACTGGTTGAAGGAGCTCGGATTTGATCATGCGTTCAACTACAAGAAAGTCGATTTGAATCAGAGTCTGAAGGAAGCCGCGCCCAACGGTGTCGACTGCTATTTTGATAACGTAAGGAATACAATTGCAAAAAATGAAAATACATCAATTAAATTAACTAAAATTAGAGGATATGACGTCAATCAAGATTCCAGTGGACCTTACATAATTCGTTGGCTCGTATTTAGGTTGGCGGTCATTTCAGCTCGGTTGTTCTGAACCACATGAAGGATTTTGGAAGGATCTCTGTCTGCGGTTCCATCTCCAACTACAACGACGATCCCAACAATCCTACACTGGGTATGATATCTAATTAACATTAATATAACATTAAGTTAACGTTTTTTGACATACTAATTAAGTTGCCAACTTTATAGATATATATATATTTATTATTTAAGTATATTATATTATATATATAAATGTTTTGTCTGCAGTTCCCGCTGTTCAGCCCAACATGGTTTTCAAGCAGCTGCGTATGGAAGGTTTCCTGGTGCACCGCTGGTTGAACCGCTGGATGGAAGGCTGCCACCAGATGCGCGACTGGATCCTTGAAGTAAACTTTAGTTTTAACTATGTTTAAACTGAAGTTAATCTGATTACACTAATATTCTATTTCAAGAAAGATACTTGAAACTAGTCATCGTAATGTTTGTTTAACTAACTGAATTAAAGTAATTAAAACATGTAGTAAACATTAATACGATCTTCAATATAAACGCATGCAGCACGTGAAGTACAAACGACATGATTGTAGGATCAAGTGTTAGTAATATTAAACTTAATTCTCGGTTCTTTATGCCAATAGCATTTTAACTATAATACCAATTAAGTAAATTTAATTCATCAATACTAAAATTGATTCTCCAACAGGGAAAGATCAAATACCACGAAACCTGGACCGAAGGTTTTGACAACATGCCCAAGGCCTTCATGGACATGCTCAAAGGTGGCAACGTGGGAAAGGCTCTCGTTCGTCCTTAAATCAAAACAACTTAAGTATTCCTACATTAGAGCTTAATGCCAATACATTGGTCAATTAACAACCACAGGGAAAATTAGCTAAAAAGTCTTTTATTTTCAATTTTTATACAAAAATCTCAAGTAATTTTTAAATTTTAAAATATAAAAAAAAACACACACACACACGAGGAAATCATAATAATGGAGAAATTCATAGACATGGTGAAAACTCCATAGCAACGCTAGGAAAAGAAGCAAAACAGGAATTGCACACACACACGCGCGCGCTCGGCGATAAAAATATAAATAATAAGTTCTCTCCTTCGTTTTACAATCAAAGATATCATTTATAACTTTTCCTTTCCATTTTATTACTTCATTTAAAATTAAACAGGTAAAATTAATGCAGCACCAGATATTACCGCGATGGAACTTCTTTAACCATTATACACATATACAATCTTTTTAAAATATAAAATAGCATTTTACTGAAATTAAAACTGAAGAATAGACAACAGGACGGGTTCTAATAGAGAAAACCAATGGACATTTAAGTGGAAACTAATTTAAAAAAAACTCGGTAACAATGCGTAATAATAGCGTCAACAATCAACTAACAATTCTCCGCTCTTTTCCTTAAATGTATATATTTAAAATAAAATTAAAATTAACGCAACAATCCTTAATAAGGATTTACAACCGCATTTTTTCATTTAGTCGTTTTCAACCAATAGAATGAATTACTCCCAAGAATCATTGCCACGCCCCCTTCGCGTTCTGATTGGTCCGTAAAAATCTCCCAACGCACGTATAGAACGGCAAATTTATAAAGTCACAACCCGGCGTCTCCTTTTTTTTCTCTTTCGTCCTTCCTCGTCTTGGTTGGGAGAAGAGGAATCTTCAGGTACTCGGCTACGCGGGAATTTCGAATCGGATCCGGTTACTCGATGATGATTACGATTACTACCGTTATCGTTCATATCCGGTATTTTCCCCCCGGAATAAAAAAATATAAAACGGAAGAGAAGAGATCTTGTGCGGATTTGTGTGTGTCTGTGTGTTTCAGTTGCTATTCTGGGACGGTTCAAGGATCGGGGGATCCTGATTAACCGTGGACGTCCCAGATTTCGGCCAGGAAAGGCGGAAGCTTCTTGTTTTTGAATTTGAGCGAGAAACACATTTCCGAGTTGAGGTTGCCCAGCGTGCGCAGCTCGGTCAGCACCGACAGCAGCTTGGCGAATTCCGTAATGGGCCGCACCCGGTGGTTGGTGACGTACGCCTGCAGGGCTTCCAGGTAGATCTCCTGGATCTTCTCCACTTTGCGCGATTCGATTAAACCCGGCCTCTCTGTTCCGATTCAAATTCAAATTAAATATTAATGAGATGGGCATTTGTATCGTTATTTATCATCTAATTAATAATACTAATAATTAATACAAATATTGTTGATTTATCCAATTTTTTTTCTGATTGTAAAAACCCCTGGAAAGAATAGAAATTTTTATTTTTTTAAATTAAATATTAATTAGTTGATCAATTATATTAATTATAATGAGGTTGATGGTAATTAAAGTAATTCCAGCGTGATGTTCAGCTTGAATTTACAATCAATAATGGCATTTCGCACAATATTAGCCACTAATTATAACTACAGTAACTTTAATACTAATTAATATAATATTGCTACTAAATTAAAATAGAGATTCTCGGGAGAAACGGAAACAGGGAGAATTCCACTTTGACAGTCAGTTCCACCAAAGTTCATGGAATTCCACTTCACGAAAAAAGAACTGCCATTCAAGTTTAGTGGAAACTATGGAACTTGGATGGCATATCCAATCAGAAAGTGGTTTTTGAAGTGGAACTTGGTGGAACTGACTCTATCAAGCCTGGAATCCATCCAAATTCCACTCGTTTCTCATTCCCGAATATCTCTTCAAATTACAGTAAACTTAACACTATTTACCCGAGAAGATGACAATAGCCGTTAGTAGTGCGTATTCGGCGTTGTCCACTTTCATCAGAGTCATTTGACGGCCGAACCTACCAGAGAATAAATTCAACAGTTAAATGACGTTAACCTAATACGAATCATCAAGTGTTTAGCGCTTTAAAGTTTAGCGAGAAAGAAAAAACCGAATGGTTTACCTGAAGAGGGGATCAGCAGTATCTCCTACACCGGCCATGTTGTACGACTCCCGGGTGTAGGGCAGGTTGTTGGCGAAGACGATACTGTCCGTGTTGACGTCGTAGCGACGCGCGCAGCGCAGCATCATCACCTCACTCGAGCACGCCTGATCAACACACCAAACATCAAATTGAAATGAATTAATTTTCATGTTCAATACAATACTATTAAATTCTACTATAATAAATAATTGAAGATTATTCAAATGACGTCATCTTTACATTATCTTGTAGACTTGCCTGATACTCTTATGATAATTGCACTTAGATTTAACCAAATCCATTCATTTTTTACTATCCCTCTCTCAAAGTTAACTCCAATAGTGTCATCTTTCCAATGACCGTCCATTAACAGATAATCTTATGATGATTGCACTTAAATTTAACGTAATCCCATTAACTTTAGGACCTTTAATTAGCATAAACAGCCAGCCGGGCAAAGGGTGAACCGCAGGAGAGAGACCGTCATATTTCAACTCCCCCCTCCTCCCCCCGGTTTTCCCTTTTACAGACCCAGGGTCTTGGGGGTGGGACAGAAGAGGGTGGAAAGTGAATTTACCTTGAGAAGGGTTATCTGATCCTCGCGGAGCATAGTGTCGAAGCCCGGTAACCGTTTGGAGAATTCGACCGTCAGCTGCACCGTCAGGATCGTCATCTCGGTTATGTGTTTAAACTTGGCCTCGGCGTCCGATTCGTGCATTCCCGACGTCTACAACCAATCAAAACACCATTGTGAAACATCATCGTACAGTTAATACGCCAAACCATAATTTAATAACATCAAATCAAAATAACTTTAATAAGATCAACGAAGACATTAATCATTGACTTAATACCTTATTTACGAATCTAAGAAAATCTTAACAATATAACTTAATTAACGTAACATATATTAGGTGGTTTACCTGTTATCATCGTCTCAATGTAATATCATTAAATACGATGACGTAATAACTAATACTATATAAATATTGATAATGAGTCGTATGATTCTATTACAATTTGATATTACAATAAGTATATAGTAATGACGGTACCGGAATTACTAACCCCGTAATCAATCCTAATTAATTAAAATTTTTATAAAAAAATTATATATTACCGAAATCTTTTTGAGGTCATCTTCCGACGGCTGATCGTACTCCTCTTGAAAGTAAACGAGCCGATTAATCAGCTCCTCCTGCTCGGAACTGAGCGGCCGGGCTGCGACGTTCAAGGGCACGGCTTTCACTTCCTGCTGCTCGTTTCAAATCAAAACAGAACACAGTTGGTCACGTATTAGTCACCACTGAATTTTATTCCCCCCATTTTCTGATATTTAAATTCATACTTTAAAAACTTGACATATCCACATTTATTACCCAATTAAAGTCGTAATTACGTCTTAACCGAACTAGATTCATATAAAGTTATTTATAGACCTAAATTACCGGATCAATATGATCTTATTGGGAGCGATTCTTTAAATATTCGAAGATTAATTTCAATAATTAAACCTTAACTTGATTACATTTACTAGAATTTTCTGAGTTTTGAAGGAAGTGACATGAGAATGTACCTTGATCTCGACTTCTTTGACGATGTCCATGGAAGACTGCGAGTTCTGTGAGGTAGGAACGGGTCTGTCCTTCTCCTTTTGCGCCTTCTTCGCCTCTCGCTTCACTGCACACTGGTACTCCGGCACAACGCCTAAATTTTATCGCAATTAAGTTAAATTTAACTGTACCAATGATCCGCACATACGTATTGCTGTACAGATATATAACATCATATGGATTAATTAGCTAATCAATAAGGACGGGTTTGATGAACTTTAGTAAAAAGGTGGCAATAAAACTTAATTAAGGTGATATTATGTTTAACAGGCTTACATTCGGCTCTCATTCCAACGGCGAGGCACTTCTTCAGTCTGCACTCTTGGCACTTTCTCCGCATGTACATGTCGATCTCGCAACCATTGCCGTACTTGCACTGGTACACTGCATTCTTCGTTATACTCCGCCGGAAGAAACCTGTTTATTGGACCAATTTCAAGACTCAGTTCAGTGCGAAAACATCAACATAATAGCTTTTACTAGATTCGATTCATATTCGGTCATTACTATAAAACTGACCATTGATATTCAAGTTCAATGACCTTTGATATCAAGATTCGATTTTGGAATTAAAACTCACATACGAACATATGGAATTTGTAAACTGATGTTTATCATGATTAGGGTTTTAATTTAAACTGACGAAGATCAGAACAGTCCAACTTTAAATTACTATATAATTAAAGTCTGACAAGTAAACATAGAACCATAATATGCTTCAGTTTAATCTTCAAATAAACCTAACATTCACAATTAGTTATTACAACAGTTAAACTATTATCATTAATTAACTTTTAATTGAATTAGCTAATTCCGCTGATTCCCAATAGATTCCATCAAATTCCACTCCAATTGGACGGAATTCCATAGCTAATGAGCACAGAGGGAATGAGTAAGTGAAAAGTGATACCTTTGCATCCTTCACAGGTGAGGGCGTTGTAATGGTAGCCGGAGGCTCTATCACCGCAGACCAAACAGAGTTCTTCCTGTTGACGAGGAACCGGTCCTTTCTTCTTCTTCGAATCGCCGCTGAAGTCGACTGAATAGCCGCCTACACTGCCCGGTGGAGACAGATCCTCTCGACCTATTGACACAATCAATTAATATCTAATTCCATTAGAAACAAAATTATAATTTAAGACGAAAAATAGATCAAAACAAACATAATTACACAAACTTGAATTCAAATCAGACAGTTTAAGTAACCGGTTACTTTTTCAATGCACCAAAATTAGCGAATCCGGTTCTTATCCTATAACCGTTTCAAAATTGACATTTAAAAAACCAATAGTCAAGCGAGTTAAAACAAATAAAGAATGAATTTTGATTTTCGAAAAAAAGTCAATTAAGTAACCGGTTACTTCGAATCCGGTTATTCTTTTATTACCGTTTCAAACTGTTCATAAGTAACCGGTTACATGTCCACTGCTTCACAAATCGACATAATTACAATCAACTTTATTCAAACACAATATCCACGTCAGATAAATTACTCAGATGAAATTGGCAAAATTTTGAATGAATAAAGTAACCGGTTACTTTATCCCTGAATCAGAAATAACGAATCCGGTTCTTTTTCTTAAGTAAGCGTTTCAGAATTAACGATTCACTCAATCAGGTTCAACAGCACACGACTTGTTAAACGACGTAAAAAAACAATAATTCTCGAAAAGGTTTTTCAATTCTGTTACTTGTCTCCCCCCATTGGTCGACACGCTTGACCAAGAAAACTCTTAATCGTTATTGCGTCAGTATCAATGTTCCATTTGAAGAAACCTTGAAAGCGATAAGAGAACCGGCCATCCTTGACTCTTACCAACATTCGACATTTAATTTCACTTTATTTCTTTACATTAATTTAAAGCTTTTTAATCTCAATAATAAAAAAAAACCATCTGCAATAACTTTCAAGGGACAACTCGAAAGAACCCGTTGCCTAAAAGTCGAAGAAACTATAAAACATCATTCACGGTTTAAGACGTCTTAACCGACTGAATGTAACGTCATCAATAACCAACCCCATCTTTATAAACCTACAAGGCTTCAGTCGTAAGAATCGAGAACACATTGAAAAAAACTAGCAAAGATTAAGACGTCTTCACCGACTGAATGTGACGTCAGCAGTCTCCATACGCATCTAAAAAAACTTACGTTTCGATCGTGAAAATCGTGTAAAAGCTGAAAAATTTGCAAAAATTAAGACGTCTTAACTGACTCAATGCGACGCCATCAATCTCCATTCGTATCTACATTAAACCTACAAAATTTCAGTCATAAAATCGAGAAAAAATTTAAACTGGCAAAGATTAAGACGTCTTAACCAGCTGAGTGCGACATCTTCAACCTCCATGCGCATCTTTAAAAAACTTACGTTTCAGTCGTTAAAATCGTGGAAAATGGGAAAATTAGCCAAGGTTAAGACGTCTTAATCGACTGAATGTGACGTCATCAACCTCCAATCGAATCTTCAATAAACTAGCAAAGTTTCAGTCATTAAAATCGTGGAAAATTGGAAAATTAGCCAAGGTTAAGACGTCTTAACCAACTGAATGCGACGTCATCAATCTCCAATCTCCATCCGCATCTTCAATATATCCTACAAAATACACATACTGATAATTCGATAAACAATATCAAGTAAATAAATAATTAGATTAGCCAATTAAACAGATAAGTAAATCATTAAAGTAATAGTAAAGTTTACATTAAAAACGAATAGAGCGTTTCGCAAGCAAGTAAAAGTAATCGACAAGACATTATCTAACACCCAACAAGCGAAACCGAGTCTCCAATATCGCACTGGAAATCGCAAGTGCGATTCACTGCAGGGAGGAAGAAGCGCATCGGAATTCTGATATTTCCCGGTGTGGTTTTCTGCACTCATTGATTCAATTATGGTCCGACTTGCGTGTCATTCATTCACAAATTAGACAAACCATGAATAATTAAAAAATAAACAATAAAGATGAAATAAAATCAAATTAAATTAAAAACTTAATTAAGTTAAATAATGGATTGCCATTTCCCAAGTGAAAGAGAAGCCACTCTTTCTCTCTCTCTGGGTACAACCTTCACTTGACCTTCACTTGGTAAATAATTGCTCCCACACAAAAACCACTTTCCCACCTCGGAACCCGCTTCGAATGTATACGACGCAAAGAACGGAAAAAAACACGGGACCTCTCTCCCCTGTAAACACACACCGAGTCAGTCCTGATTCAGCACACTTACTTTCAAGGAAGAGTCCACTGAAAAGAATCCTCGTCGGATTATCGATGTAAAAGAATCCCAGAATCTTGTTCAAAACAGGTCAAAGGTCACAATATCCTTAACCAATCATAACTTCACCTTCACGTAGAATCCCAAATTAGTTATACAGCGAATCTATTTCATTCAATCTTACAAATCCTTTCCAAGAATCTTAAGATCTGAACGATTCCCAAATGAAAAAGAATCCCAGAATCTTTTCGAAAACAGGTCAAGAGGTCACAGAGGTTAACCAACCATATCTTCAATTACACACAGAATCCATCTGATATAATGATTACATCAAGATGCAAATCTGCAGAATCTGGGCAGGAATCACGAAAAAGGAATCCCACTTCACTGAAACGCTGAATTTCTGTCACTTATCAAACCTGAAGTAGACGAGGTATCCGAAGACCTTCTCCCAGGTGGAGCAGCGGGACTCTGACTCGCCGATGACGGACTGACGGAATGCGGATTCAGATCCAGATTCCACAGATCGGATCCCACATCGAAGATATCGGTGGAGGACAGGCAGTGATCGGGACTGGCGTTCAGAGTCATTCCCATGGCCATTCCCACGGAGAACGTGGTCGTCGAGTAATTACTCAACATGCTGTTCTGATTCGGATAGTGAATACCCGACAGGTAACCGTTAGTGGAAACGAATCCGGACGACGACGAGGAGCTTACTTCACTGAATCCTTCATCGCCCATAATCGAGTCTGAGAATCCACCACTTGTCCGTTATACGATTACTCTCTCTCGTGTCCGTTATGGACGTACTTTCTGTATGTTAACAGGTCACGAGGGACTTTGTTTTCCCTGGAACCTTGCCCGGGTGCGCAGGGGGGGGGGGGAAAGGAGCGGTCAAGGTCAAGGTGGATAACCTTGAATTCCTCGACTTTCACTTTCGTTACTGGAAAAAAAAACCAGCGCGTGGCGGTCGCCAACCAACGTCAAAATAACAAAATTCGCACGTTTTTCTAGTAAAATCCAACTTGTTAAAGAACCGAATTCAGAAAGTAGATTCTGTAAACTTCCTAGGTGATCTTAATCTATCAAATTCCAGCTGAAAGACGGGATTTGAAGAGTACCACGAGGTGCTCACTCGGTAATGATCACGTGAAGACTGACAGTCAACAGTTGCACCATCGACAGTAAAAACGTCTTGGCGGGCTGGGACCGCCCCTGATGGGCGGGGCTTCCTTCCTCCTAAGCCCCGCCCCTTTTTTTTCAAAATTCAGGAATCATATTTCTATTGGTACGATAAAGTCATGTGCATTGCTCCCATTAAAATTCAATACAGCATTCGATTGTTACAACTTAATCATTACAACATACCTATTCGTTTATTGATTTCAGATTTCAATTATAGTTTATACCTTGACTTAATCAACTAGCCCGATTAACAAATAGCCTGTAACATGACTCAAATTATCGAATGCTTTCTATGGTAAACGACTATGTCTATAATAGGATTCCTCAGGTTAGCAAAAGTGCTCTTCGTAGACGTAAAGAGAGCGCTTTTTATTCTGGAAACTTCAGTTTCGAAATACGATGACCTAGCTTTACCTAGAAGGGTCTCTCTGACTCATCAATCGTTTCGAGATTCTTAAACCTTCAGTAGCATCATCCAATATGTTCCGTTTTATCAACATCTCAACAACAAAATCCGAAATTTTCTATTCCACTTTACCTTAATCCGTTGTTATTAACTTAATTATAGCTGCGAAAACGTAATTATTTTAATACTCTGAATTAATAACAGCTGCACTATTTTTTATAGGATTACTGTAGTAACTGAATTAATACATAATTTGTTTAAATACGCATCGTTTGTTAATGATTTAAATTACTAATAAACTATTAATTTTAAAAAATAACATTTTCTAACGAAATTTAATAATTTGGCAAATCTGATCATTTGATTTCATTATTAAATAGATTTTATGAATCAACTTGGTGAAATGGAAAGTTAAAAATGTTACATTTCAAATGAGATTTTAAAGAATATTTAAAGTAATACAGTGGTAATATAAATCACCTCAAAATCTGACTCATTTCACTTTGTGAATAATAAATTCACCGTTGAATTACTCCGAAATGTAATAAAATTCTAACGACAACGATTACTGCAGTAGCTTAATTCATTTAAATATATTACCAAAATACACTTCCTTGGTTTAATTATTTCACATTTCATTAAACTACAGAATTATATCAATAACATCCCGTTTATAAGATTATCAGAATTACACATTGCGAAGAATCAATATGTAATGATAATACAAAAATCACCTTTAAATTAATTCATTCAAAATTAATTGCATACTCTGGCTCACCTGAGGCAATGAAACGACAGTGCGAGGAGCACTAACAGGGCCTTTGCAAAAATATTTGCAAGACGCGTAAACAGCCTACAAGGGAAGGGGGTAAAATAACAGCCCAGAGGCGCCATTCTGATAATATTACCTTTACAACATCTTCTTCTTCTTCGACAACCCACCCTTTTCCTCCATTTTGCCCGACAATAAGTAAAACAGCCCCCCTCCCCCTCTTTTCCACCCGAGTTCCACTTTTCCAGCACGTTCGGCGCGTGGAACATTCGGTGGAATTTGTTTTGTTGCTAAAATAACATTGGCGGATCGTTAACCTTGCGTATATATTCTCTTTACAAGTTTCTGAGGTTGGAAAAAAAATCTGTAAAAGCCTTTCGGTCGATAAGAGAAAGAAGAAGAAAGAACGTGCATGGGAAAGGACGACAGATGGGCAGCTAATTAGTCCATTTCATATTGATTACAAATTGGATTTTAACTTCAATTAGGATACAAGTCAATTGATAAAGTAATATTAATCATACATTGTAATAACGTAACTATAATAAACTGTGATGAATCGAGTAAGTCTTAATTATCATTTCATCTTAATTACTAGGTATTATGTCATTTGTAAACTTGAATTCTAACTTAATCATCTCATAAATTTTTATTTTGTTTATTTCTATAGACACAAGATCTAGGTTTCTCGGTTCGCGCGTTCAAATCTTGTGTGGAAATAATATTACGACACGTTTTTATAAATGTCCAATACAATTTAATTCCCGAAGTAATACTTAAATTAAAAACCTAATAAGATTATTACACGTCCCTATAAACCTTAATGTTATATGTATATTTTTAAAGGAAAACCTACAAAGATAACAAACCATCAGTGCTGCTTCATCAACAGCCTTGATGGATCTAGAGATTCTCCCTAAGAATCTTCAGATTCTCGCCGAGAAATCGATTGTTTGTTTACCTTTTTTCCCATGCGGTGAAAACTCAGCTGAAAACAGAAACGCGGTGCTAGTCGGAACAAAACCAATTCTTTTCCCAAATCTTTGTCTGGAATTTTTCGAAATCCGAAGATTCCCATAAGATACTTGTGGTAGCTTGTATACAAAAAGTCTGGCGTTTAGTCAAGGTCAAACTGAAAAAGACGCTCAAGGTTTTCACGGTCGCCATACCGAAACACATGACTGGTTAAGCAAGACCATTCAAACCACAATCCCAAGGAAAGAATCCAAAAACGCTCGACAACTCGCAGCACAGTGGAATCTGTATGGAATTCGACGACGATTCCACTAAATTCCACACAACTTTATCAAAGTTCATCGATTTCGACCCATTATTCCACCAGATCCCAGCACGTTTCACCAAATTTCACTTGTTTCCATCAAGGTCCGTCAAGTTCCACTTTAGATTTCAAGTTTCTCCACTCAATTGGATCAAGGTCCATCGACTTTCATAAAGTTCCACCAGTTTCCACCAAAGTTTATCAGATTTCCTTCCTGAGTTCCACTTTCCAGTCAAGATTCCAACGGTGACGTCATAAACCCTTTGAGTAATTCAGTACAAAACGACTCGATCTTGAGAGAAAGGGTTTCTGTCAAAAGTGCGACAACCTCTTCTCTTTACCCTTTCACGGTTTACTCGTTCTCCCAGGTACTTTTCTGACGTACTTCCCTATTCATTTAAAGTTAACTAAATTACGGTCATATTTAACTATATGGCTCACCAATCTAAAAATAGACCAAATTCCACAAACTGAATATAAGTGGAGTCTCATCATATTTAGATATTAATTTAACTATTTAATTTCTAGTTAAATTTCAAATCTAATTTGATATTTTGCTAAACCATAAATTTAACCATTTCTTATTACTATCCTCATTTAATTGGTTAATTTTTCCCCTTTTTGTTGTTAATTAGACGAGGGGCTCTCTAATGAAGTTCCCTTGTGTTATATATTAAGATGGCGTACTTGAGGACACCCGAAACCTTGAAATTTCAAAAGCCGCTGGACGTCCCATATGTGTTTCAATAACACCTTTTAAATAAGACTTGAAAAGATGTATAACAAGTTCAATAGCCCGGTCCTCCTCGTATCGCAAATCTAATACGGCTCCACATGTGAGCCCAAATAGCCCGGTTTTACTGATATAACAATCCGGCACCATATTGTTTCGTACCGTCATCATGGCGATAGCGAAAGTGTTGTAAATGAACCCTCCATCCGAGAACTATACGTTACGATATAACGCAGCGTGTGTGTGTTTCTGTTTCATTAAGAACCGTCCAGCGAACCAACAATTCGAATACTTATTTTCTTGATAACCGCTGCGATAGATTATCATGTTCAAGTTCATCAAACCCATTCTCTTACACTCTTAGCGCAGAATCTCAGACAATGATTCGGTTTCTGAACTCTGCTTGTTAAACATATGAGTACACTGATGAAATCCCAATGTTAATACATAAACATGTTTATAATGACAAATGCATATAACTATCTGCATAGGTGGCTAAATGGATTCTGAATGGCAGGAAATGATGGATCTCTTTAAACTTTAGCATTTTATTCTGGCAAAACTAACCAACCTATTTCAATGAAACTTTAACAGTACATTAAGTACTATCAGTTCTACGTTCAGTATTTTTTGGGTTGTTATATCTGTGAAAACTTGGGTGCCATAAGCGATCAACTTTTCCCCAGGCTTCAAGATCACACTCATAGTTTCAAAGCACCATCACTTTAAGTTACCTTATTAGAGTGACACCGTCTTACAAAGGCTGGTCAACATTGAACAAGGGCCCCGTTCACGTGCCATTTCAATCAAACCTCCTTCGTTTTTTTAAACAAAAAATCAAGTGTTTTTCGAAGAAGGACGTTTATTTACGACGTCACGTAACAACGCCCCAAAGAAAACAGAAAACTGGAACCGGTCCAAAATGACCCAAAAGCCCTTGAAAGTGAACAATAACAACTCCCTTACGGTAAGCTATCCCGAAGGGATAGACTTTCCAGTAGTCCTACCTTCGATGTAGGCGTTACTTGCGTCTGAAAAACGAACCTGAAGCCCTTGAAAAGTCTCAAGTGCACAACTGGTCCAGTGGGCCAATTTCACCCGAAACTACAGTTCAGGTATGGTCCAAACGAACCCAAAACATCGGTAAACTACTAGTGATTCACCCTATTGATAGATTAACCTAGTAGTTCATTTATACGTGAAAGGAACGCTGTAGGATGAGGTGGTCCAATTTGACCCGACAACTGAAATATTTGGTGGTCCAACATTATCCGAGTGAGATACGAACTGCTCTGATTGGTTGTTACTACTGGAAAGGTCAACACGACCCGGAAAGGTCAAATAAGGTCATAGAACAGCAAACGCAACAACTTTCAACCTGATATGATGCAGTCAATTCAGAGCCTGTTGACAACGACATGACAATATCATGTCTTTCATCAATCTACTGTAATACGACCATAAGTGATAACCCCATTAAAGTGACTAAAAGTACTGCAGCACTGTACAATGCCACTTTCATAACTTTGGCAATTTCACTACGGCAAAACTAATGACTCAAACTTGATGAAAGTTCGGAATCACATCAAAGTTTACTTGATTTGCTATGCGTTGCACAGTGTTAGAGATATTTAACCAAAGACCTTATGATCCAGACTGTACTGAATTTCAATATAACGTTTTTTATTAAAACTTCAAGTTAGCAAGGTACATCAACCTTCGTCGTATTCCTTTGCCTTTTTTCTCTGCTTTCTCAGTAATTAAGCTCTAATCTCCTAAACCTTTCATTTCTGGAAAAAAAAGGTTTTTTTATCCCTTCTTATATAACCCTTTAGGTCCGCCAGATCACTCAAGTCCGGCACGCTATAGCAGCCATGTGAGACACTCACTTTTCGTTTTCGACAATTCCACAACTTTGTCGTAAATCTCTACACGACATTTTCCCCCGTCTCCATTTGAGAGTCGTATAAAAGCCCCACAGTAGAGTTGTAAATACTTTAACGAAGACGATAAAACCTTGTAGTCTGTTAAAACGTCAAACTCATTTCAAACGTTAATTGCTATTGTAGTTACATAGGAAATAATAAATACATTTTTTAAAAAAAATTCATCACAACAGGATATAAAGAAATATTAATAAAAATAGACCAAAACAATAAATAAAAATAAAATTAAACAATAAGTTTGATTTGTATGGAAACCAGTGACATGTGGCTGACATGTCTTGCAAAACTACAAAACCACAGAAAACCCTTGGATTCACATTATACAAAAAAAGGGACCTTCCTCTGTGGCAGGAATCGAAAGTTGCAGACCCCCCCCCCTTCCTGGTCCCCCTTTCATGATTCTCCATTGACAACCAAGAATCACGTTTTCCCTTTTCATCGAGGCGTTTCTCGGGCCATCTGTTGTGCTTTACAGGAGCTGCTCCCCCCCCCTCGAGCACCGTGTCATAAATTTTTAAAAGAATCCACAAATAAATTAACTTTAAAAAAACACCATCCCGGATTTTTGGTGTGCTAAAGAGGGAACAGGTGCACTATGTCTCGCAGAGTTTGTAAATAGAATTTCATAAATACAATTTTTTTTTTTTACATAACCGGCGAAACCCGCGTCAGATGGTCGAAAGTGAGAATTCAAGGACGCGTCGATCTTCAAATAGTAATTCAAAAACATATATATCATATAAAACGAAAAATCAAGAAATGACTTTGCTGCCATTGTCTTTTCCCAAACGGCGGGGGGAATTCCTTCCCGCGCCCCCAGTCAAAATCCTGAATTCACATTCGACAAGAATGCGAATCGATAATGAGAACCATTTTATCGATTCAAGAAAACCGTGACTCGTTAAAAGTGCAAAAGATCGGCGAACTCCTGACGAAACAACTATAACCACAAAAAGGACAACGCCATCTAGCGGTCAAAATGAGAACTAAGTTTACAACACATGAACGGCGCGAGATTCAAATCCAAAACCCGTGCACCCCGACAGCGTTGGTTCTTTGCACATAATTAGTTGATTTAATCAGTCAATCAATATTACAACCATTCTTTTCTAAACTGAATTAGACGAATCTGGAAACCTGAACATTTGTTCGGAATACCGAATACCGAGTTCGGAATAGCATTTTGATCGCGGGAGATTCAAATCCCTAAACCTCCACGTAGCCAGACACGAGTTCGTTCACTCGTTACCATCTTTATCTTGATATGGTTGACCCAATCAGTCAATCAACATTATCATTACTACAACAATTACAACTGAATTATATAAAAAGTAAAATCTTTAAATCAAGTTCTAAACTATCGCTATGCCACCTAGCGGTCAAATTGAGGACTAGAAACCGCCATTTCTGATGGCGCCAAGTCCAAACGACGACCGGTACTTGGCCGGTACTTGGCTAGCAACCAAAGTCCTGTTCATCACCTAGCGGCCAAATCATGAACTATAACGACATCTTCAAAAACACCTCCACTTGCTAATCAGTTTTTTCCCCGACCAATTCAAACTAAAAAACTCACATTCACATTTTCAAAATTATACTTCTACATAAAAAATAAAACAACGGTAAAAGAACCTGTCGTGTAGGGAGTCGATTTTTTTTAAACATTCACATTTTCCCCCAAGTTCAAAGGGGAGAGAGGGTTGAATCTTGTATTCACCACGCCATCGTGACTCCGTATTCTTTTTCATTCTCTCCCCCCCAGTCTCTTCCTCCCCCTTTCCTCCCCCATCTCCTCTCCTCATGTCACATTCTTGCATAATGCAATTCTCCCTGTGGTGGTTAAAGGTGGTGGAGGTCCCTCATTAGTTATTCACGGATCTTTTTTTCTCCTCCCCACCCCTTCAACCAACCCTCTGGCAATTTATAACATCCCGTAACAACAGCCAACACAAAGGGTTGGGGTTAAAAAAAAGTCACAGTGCCGGCTAGAGGGGAGGAAATATCTCTCAAATTATCATTTTTTTACATAAAACTCTTATTCATTCTTTATTGGATTTACTTTATCATAGTTAATATTGCACGTAGTTATACATACAGATAAGTTGTAATCCTTATGTTACTAAAGGAGAATTAGTTGTATGCGTCATATTCTGAGAAAACCTAACGGGAATCTTCGGAAGATGCGCACACGCGAACCGAGGATGTTACACAATAGGCATTTCCCCTTGCGTTTACCATACAGTGACGTATTTGAGAAAATTTTTATCTCGTCATGTAAATATAGCAACGCTAGAACTGAAGCAAATACAAAGTCGGGTTCAACGACCCCAGATTGGTGATTCTACGTTAATTTACATTAAGTAGTTGATTAATTACCCACCCACCCCCTTGTTAAGAAGAGTTGTTAAGAGTCAGATCCGCATTCCGCTGGATTATTCCGCATGATTCTTAGCAGAGATAAAAGATTCCCAGGGTTCTGCGTTTGAACGAGGTCAGTAGAGAAACGGTAGAATCTATTCCCATTCAACCATTTCTCCCAAAAAAGCGAATAGTTCTACTAAATAACCGTCTCTCCAATCTTAATATACATAAATATATATAACTATAATTACGATAATATTAATTAGTTGACAATTTAAAAATTCCAGGGGAACCAACAAGTTAAAATTAATCGTGTTGTAATACTCAATGATAACAATAAAAATTAAAATCAATAAATTCAAATAACTCGTTAACAAATTAAACTGTAAATATTAAACCGCGGTAAATAATAAAGTTGTAATTTTTTTACATTAAAGACGTACTTTCACCTCGTATAATTTGACAAAATTTTTTATTTTACAACCATATCATTTAATACTGTTATTTTATATTATTATATATTATTTTTTAATGCTTTAGCAAATCACGAAAATTAAACAAACACAATAATTAATTATATAAAGTCACTTTTAAAAAAATATTTTATTACCTGAATTGTATCACTTTTTTTAAAATGAATACTTGTTAATTTACTTCTATTATCTAATATTTTCTGGTCTTTTATTTCAAATGAATGAACCAAGTGGAAACACTATGGAGCATCAACAACCTGTTCAACCACCATAAAAGTCCCCCTTACGGCGGTGCTCGGAGGGGCTTTAAATTTCGGTCCACAGGTTTAAAAAGTCCCAGTCACAAGATTAAACTAGTTTCCCAACTAGTTCCATCAAAGTGGGTCAATGACCTCCTGAATGACAAGCGCTTAAAGCGCGCTAGGCAACAAGATAACCGGGTCCCCCCCAATCCGCGCTAGTGTTTTCCTAAAAACCTAGGCCAACTCAACTCGGCTAGAACCCAAATGGATTCTATAGATCAGCGTAAGGAAAAAGAACCCTACTGAAATCCTATAATCCCATACCTAGTACCCGCGGTTCCTAGGAAAAGCGTGGCCTCATAGTCTGATTATACAATGTTGACATTGGCGTACCCAACTGTCTAGGTGAGCTTCTCACTCGGCAGTTTAATCATTACAGATTAACTTAGCTAATTAATTAAAGTTAAATCTAAGGACAATACAATCGTTCCAAACCCTTAGACAAGTTTAGCAATATATAAAAGTTGAATCATTCTTAAGGTAATTCTAAAACCTAGGTGAGCTTAACCGCTTCAATAGTCGCTCATCAAGAAGCCGATTTCAACTCAACAGGAATGAACAGTATCAGATTTCTATACAAAAAATACTCCTCAGTAGTCTTTTCACTACAGATTAAATTAGATAATTAATTCAGGTTAATTGTAAGGACAGTATTCCAAATCCTAGGCGAGTTTAGCAATATATCCAAAGTTGAATCATTCTTAGACATTTCTAAGACCTAGGTGATCTCGACCGCCTTGAACAGGTCATCAACAACTCAAGAATCCTACCTGTCTTTCCTCCAGGACTGTAAGGATCGTAGCTGCTTCCGGCGGACATGGGCGACGGTGAGTATCCATTGGAGGAGACCGAGTGGATTAATCCGCTGGAAGTGGCCGTCTGCGGGGGTGTCGGCGATACGGAATCGACCGACATTTGCCCGGGCGACGGGAGGCATTCCTCGCCAAAGTTGCGGGATCGTTTGGCCGGACTGGGACTGGGTGAGGAGGTCATCATGCTGCCGTAGTGGTGGACGGGCGTGTGCATCATGCCGTACGCTGACATGGTTGAATGGTTCATCGTCGATGATGTCGAATCACTAATATAACAAAGAGTAACAATTAAACAACTGATTTGAATAAAACTTAACATTTATAAGATAATTAAGTTGATAGCAGGACACATTAGCTAAGACAGAGACTAACCTGTCCACAATCATGGCGCTCGTGCTGCTCCCCACGACGCCCTGTCCGTTGTGTCCGCTATGGCGCACAACGGACATGGGACTCACCGATCTGGGCTCCTTCTTGATGACCGTGTTGAACGAGGTCAGCGACAGGTTGAGACCCAAGGGGGCCGACGTCGACGACGTCGGCGACGCCATCTCCGAACTCGATGCTGCCGCCGCCTCGACGCGCGTCACGCGTCCCCGGAAATAGTGCGGCGACGCCGGCATTGGCGAATGCTGTTTAATTTCCATCCTCTTGACAACACTTTTTGATTTCTGTTTTTCTGTGTCCACTTCTTAATGAAAAACTAATTCTGTCCGTTATAGAATGCGCGTGTCCGTTATAGGGGGGAATGAGTCACAACCATCAAACAGTGATTACCTAAATAAAGGAAATATGAAACGGATATTAATTCAAACTCAACTGATGGCACCATTTAATAGATCGTATCTAAAAGTACTTATCTAGATACGGAGTAAGATTAGAAGGACACGAAAGATTTAATAAACGCGTCAACTGTCGTTAAACTCATACACAGGTTAATTGACTTAAACAAGAATCTAATAATATGTAAGTAATTTGTAAAATAACATTTCAACACCCTTAATTGAATTATACTTAAGTCATATTTAATGGATTACATTAATTAAGGGATTTTATTCAAATTATTTATCTATCTACCTATCTATCTATCTACCTACCTCTCTATCTATCTGCCTGTTTATCTATCTATCTGTCTGTCGGCCAGTTTGCCTATCTACCGTTCTATCCATCCACCTATCTATCTGTCTATCCATCTATCTGTCTATCTATAGAAAAAGTTCAAGCATTAACCATTTCTGTCTTTACTTCAATTCATTTCGTATTACGACTAACTGAATCAAATGAAACCCCAATTAAATTACAACGCGATTGGTTAGTTAAAGGAGATACGCCCTTTCCGTACAACCTTGACCTTTAACCGTGCATTTTCTCAAGCAATTACAAATGCACGACGCGATAAAAGCCACGGTCTATTTAACAGGTCCGCATTTCTTTTAAATTTCTCTTTTCCCTCAATTACATTTGAAAAAACACAGCTGCTGACTTTGGCTTTTCACTTCAACGGGGGTTCGCAACTTATTCATTTTAAGGGGGTTGGCAACCCTGCAAAGATTACAAGTTTCCCTCAAGGAATAAAGCGCTTCTCGAATATTAAATACATCGACACATCGAATACATCCGAGGTCAAGTGAGGTCACCGAAGGAGAAAGTATTCCAAGGTCATTCGGGGTCATTGACCTCGCATACTTTTAAGTTATAACACGAGTCTCGCTTTCACGTCTGTTTCAGGTATTCCGATTCCGCCTCCGGTTGGGTCTTATGACTCAGAGATTCTTTTGCCAGATTCGTAACATCTCACTGAAATGTAAAACGAAGAATCTGTGAGTCATAAGACCCGTTTTTTGGCACTCTGGGTTCAATCTGGGTCATTCATTGTTGTCGAGGATCGTTAAGTCACAGAGAATCACAGAGAATCATCGCTGTACGGATGCTTTTATGAATCGAATGACTCAATTCTGAAACCAGTCAAACACGGGAATGAATTCCCAATACGTAAACCAAAGACCAAGAGTCGAGAATCTTTAAGAATCATTTCAGATTCAACATTTTACAAACGTTTACTGCGACTCGACGAGTTAAGTTAATCAAATTTCATTGAACCAATTAGTGAACTACAAATTGTCAATATATAATCTTCAAGAGTCACGAAGATTCATTGAGAATCATTACTGTATAGTCGCTTTTTTACATAAATCAATGATTCAATTGACTCAATCCCAAAACCAACCCAACATTGAATTCCAAAATGTAACCCAAACGTCGAGAATCCGTGAGAATTTCCAAGAATCATGGAGAAACACGGAGAATCATTACTGTACAGACGCTTAGTAAGACTAGATGAAGTATATTAATCAAACTTAACTATAAAGTAGTGAATTACAAACTGTCAATAGAGAATCTTTGAGAATCACTAAGATTCTTTGAGGAATCTTTACAGATAACTTAAATAGAGACTTAAATATTCAGTTGCGAATCTTTGAAAATCCCCAAGAGTGAATATCATCATTGCACAGACGGTTATTACGACTCAATGAGCGAAATATTAAATTTTAATGCTAAAAATTTATCAAAATTCAAATTAACCGGGCAGTGACACAACAGAATGTTAAGTGCTGAAAAATAAAAAAAAATAAAACGGAAATCGTGAATCAGACAAAAGGCTGCAAATAAAAAGGGTTGCGAACCTTCTTCTCGTTTCTCGGTTCGGGCGTGTCTCTCAGTCAAGAAGTTTAATTGCTGCCCTACTCAAGGTCACGTGGTTTTCATACAACAATCGACAGCGAAATTTAAAGAATCAAAAATTTAAAAAAAAAATTAAATAAAACGGGGCCAATCAGAAATACGCGAACCAGTTATTCGCTTTTCATTCTTTTAAAATGTTTATTTCCTTAATCAGTTCCATACCTGTTGTCTTCAATCTAAAGAAATACCTTTTCATTATTTAATTAATTTCCGCTTACTTAACTTCATTCTTCGAATACTGCATACTTATCTTGAATTGAAATCGATAAGAAAGACGAAAATGAAAATGGAATACCGATGAATTATGAAGCACGTGATCAGGAATTTGAGTTGTTTATATTTAATCAGGAGAATACCTTTATTGGCTGCCAAACAGCAAACAGCACATGGTTAATTTTACATTCAAATTTGCATTAAAAATCGCGTTTTAAGATTCGACATATTGATTTCAGTGCTAATTGTAAAAACAGGGAATAGCAAACAGAATTTACAATCTGGTAAACACGTAATCACGAATATTACTATTAGTATTTTTTTAGACTAACTAAAAACTTATTTGTAAAAATAACACTTAACTCTTCAACACTAAAACTGTAACACATAAAAATGCATTTCAATTGAAAATTCGAGTAAAACTCGTAAAATAATTCGGTTAGCTAAAAATTTAAGTAAAAAATTTACAAATGAAGTTAAAATTAAACTTAATACTTAAAATAACCCGGCTATATCTAATAGGGAAGTTTCTTGACTTTGTAGGTCTCCAGGGCCGAATTTTCCTTGTCCTACTAGCCGCTTTCGGTAGGCTGATCAAGCTAATCATTTTTCTATCGATTCTCCCTCCTTTCACGCACTTTTCACGACAATAAAAAAACGGAATTTCTTTTCGCCCTATGGCAGGACCCTACCAACTCATAATGGAAAGAAAAACTGTGAATCATCCATCATCTGTGTCGAACTTTCTCCCT